>VMDR010008971.1:0-34881 GCA_007922815.1 Macrotus californicus
CAGTCATCTGGCCAAAAATGTTTCAGAAGCAGAAAGATTCAATAATTAAAATTTTAAAACACTGAGTTGAAGTTTAATTTTAATAATTGGTGACTATTTGGGGTACACAAAGCTATATATGACATTTTCAGCAATACTTTACACACAGAATATCCTAAAAGATTATTAATTGCAAGCCAGTACTAAATTCACATACACAATTTCAGAACCACATAAAGTTTCCACACAAATTTTGGTCAGCTCATTATTAAACTTGGCTCTGCATTTTTAACTTCAGAAACCAATGTCCATGTGAATGGTTTTTTATAGCATATTTATTATGGTAAATTATTGGCATAGTGTTAAATAATAAAACTGAGGTTATGGAAAAAAGCCATGATTTACATTAGAAAAGTTGAAACGCATTTACCTCTGCCTTCTCAACCTTCTCTCACTGGCTTTGACCATGTACATAAGGTAAAAGAGAAATTTACATAATTACTCTGTGAATCTGAGTAATGGATCCTTGAGTGTGAATAAGAAAACCTCAGATTTTCTTTAACAACATTTTTTTCTTCTAAATTGTCTGGGTAATTTCCTTGACTTTCCAATTCACATCATCTAAGTACAAGCAATCATTATATTTATCACTGACTGGACCTGTGTGTTTCAGAAAAATATATCAGAATCATAAAAGTTCTATCAGAAAAATTGACCACAACTTATCTACATAGGCATCAGAGTAGTTCAAGTGGAATTTTAAAATTCAGATCTCAAAGTATTTAATACATTTTTTAAAGCATTGCATAGGTTAATGAGTCCAAATGTTTGGTCATATTTTAATTGGAAAACATTAGCACCAAGCTTTGAATCCAGCACCAGACTGGAATCTGGTCCTATTCACTGCTCTATTTCAGAGCCTAGAACAGTTCTGACAAGTATTGGGAGCTTAATATGTATTTGTAAGAGCATATCCTACATTGGTAAAGTTTTGTAGATTGTCAAAGATCATGTACTCTTTGGGAGGGTCAAGTAGATTCATTCTTCTATGTGCAGGGGGATGCCTATCAGGGGTCTGTGAACAGAAGGTGGCAAATCTTGTCAAGATGTTGTGTAATGTTTGCAGTCACGAAAGCAGTTCAAAGTATGATTTACTTGTCATTTTGCTTTCATTGCACAGGTAATCAGGAGCCGGTTAATGGCAATTTGAAGTCTTTGTCAAAGCATCACAGTAAACACTCAGCAGTATAACAGTCAAATCTACGAACATTAGTCCCTTTGTGGGTTACTCACAGAGGATATATATGAGTTCTATATTCTGTTGACTTAGTCTACATATAACCTCCACAAGATTCTAGAACATTTTTCTCTCTTGCTCCTAAGGTCAGACATTGCATAAAGCCGTGGAAGCCGAACACATCATTACCTCCTTGTATGCTCCTTCAGGAAGATGTGAGTCAGATCGTGAATGAGCTTAAAGAGATAAGGTGAGTTCCAGATGTTGTGAATCAGTCAGAACTGATTCAGCATCTCTCCTGAGCTTGGAATCAGTAACAGGGAAGACTTTGGCAAGTGATAAAACAGAATGGGAAGGTGGGGAATTTTCCAAATCCGATATTCAAAATGTGTTTTTATCATTTGAATGTAATGGTGTAAATTCCCAACACATCAAACACCTGGATTAAATAGGTACACAAATATAGAGCAAAACAAAACATAAGTTGTTTGCAATTTACCATTTTTGCATTATCCTTGTCAAAGTTCCCCTCTATCGGCATAAATAATTCAAACTTTCAAAAATAATTTGTGCCCTAGTATTTAATTGGAAAATAATTGGCTACATTATGCAATGTTTAAAAATTGGGCTATGCTTAAAATTTAATTGTACTTCTGTGTATTTAGATAAACTGGGTCTATATTTGGAAGAACACTGTTGGATTCAAGTTACTCTTCTGTGTTTTTTAGTAATCATGTTAATTTAGGATGTTTAGATAGACTTCTAACCACAGACTTGATCAAATGGTCATGTTTGAGCTTCCTATGAAGTTTGCTATCAACAAAGTTTTATTCTTCTCTTTAAAAAATAATATTTGAAACTCCACTAATGGTACTATTCAGGTACTACTAAGTACAGTAAAATGGTGCTATTAAGTTATTCATTGGTAACTCTCTGCCACAATCCAAACAAACAAAAATGAGCCCTGACTGGTGTGGTTCAGTGAGTTGGGCATTGTCCTGCAAATCAAAATATCACTGTTTCTATTCCCGGTCAGGACACATGCCTGACTTGCTGGCTGGGTCCCTGATTGAGGACATACAAACGGCAACCGATTGATGATTCTCTCCCTTATCAATGAGCTGAGTTCAAAATAAGGCAATCACCTCCATGAACTAGAAGCACGAAGAAGCCAATGGGGCAGAAGTGGCAGTGTGCTGGGTGCTCTTTCTTGACACAGGCAGGGCAATCAGGAATGTGCCTGTAGACTAAAGGATGTGGAGGCTGAAGCCTATCTCTATTCTTGAAAACAGGGCCAATATAGGTCTCTATGCCCATGAAAAGAAGCTGAAAAAAGCTACAATTAAATATTTACTGAGGTTACAGCTTATATCAAATGTCATGTCTGTTATGGACTGAATGTTTTCTCCCAAAATTCATGTGCTGAAGGCCTAACCCACAGTACCTCAGAATGTGTTTGGAGATGGGGTCTTTAAAGTAGGGATTAAAGTTTAAATGAGATCTTTGGAGTTGGTCCTAATCCAACTTGACCGTTGTATTTATGAGAAGAGATATGGACACACACACACTCACCGTGGGAAGAGCACGTGAAAACATATGGAGAAGCCAAGAGGAAAAGCCTTCAGGAGTAACCAACCCAACTGACACATTGATCTTGGACTTCTAGTCCACAAAACTAAATGGAAATCCTTTGCCTGATATGGGCTTCCTTCATGTACATCTGTGTCCCAATCTCCTCTTCTTATAAGGACACCAGTCATACTGGTTTAGGGCCCACCATTATGACCTTAATGACCTCTTCAAAGGCTCTTTTTCCAATTACAATCACTTTCTGAGGTACTGGGGGTTAGACCTTCAACTTAGGAATTCTGGAGCTACCCAAATCTAGCCCATAACATCAGGCTTATCTTCAAATGTAAGAACTGTCCAAAGCCAGGATCCAGCAATGACAATGGAGCTTTCTTATTGTGACAGCAACAAAGAAAAGCTGCAGAAGGCAGTCATGAGTGGGGATGGAACTGTGAAGACCTGACTTCATGAGTACATCAAAACCCCTTTGGAGGAGCCCTAGTTCACAAACTTGATTAACCTGCCCCTTAGAAAAATTTGGGAAGTTACCAGGAAACATGAATTCCTGTTAATATGAACAAACAGAAGCTCAAATTGAGCACACACACACACAAAATAAAAGACTTTTGTCCCAAGATGGGAAAGTGAAGCATGACAATCATCATCTCAAAATGTGAATGCAACTCTCATTGCTAACGGAGAAAAAAATGAGAGCTGGCGAAGCTGAGAGGACAACTAAGAAGCATGGGGTTTAAAAGCTGCGGCCCTACTACTTCCTGGACACCACTTAGCTAATCTGTGCTGCAGACTCTGCTTGCATTTAAGGGTAATTTAGCACGCGAGAGGGATGTTGAAACCAGATACATTATGTTAGTGAAATTCCTATATCATATTTTTTAAATTACATATAACTTTAAGAATATAAAAATAAATATAAGCAAAAGGGACATGGAAAAATTCTGTTTATGACCTTAATTCTTAGATAAATTTAACTGCAGGGAGTCCACCATTGCTCACAGAGCTGCTCCTCGGATAACTAATCAATATCTTTAGGTCAAGAGTACAAATGCAGCCAATGAAGAAGAGGCTGAAACATTTATTCATTTGTTTATTCAGGAAACAGTAATGAGTATACAGTAAATGAGAGATGAGGTGCTGGTTCTCACAGTATTTCTATTTGTGGTAAATCAGAATAATCTAAGGAGGGCTTAATATAGAGGACTATTTACAAATGATGTGCAAAGTGAAGAGAAACTATAACCACTAATGCCATACCCTGGTTCCAGTAATATACTGTTGTTGCCATCATAAGTCTGAGGGGTAGGGCAAAGGGAAGATACTGGAGCGGGGAACAGAAGAAGCCTGGCCAGGCATCCTATCTCTATAGTCCCTCACGTGAGTCCAGTGCACAGAGGTGCTCATTCCCTTTTACATGCACCATATTGGACCCCGCCTCAATTAATAATCTTTCCAAATATTTGATGTTTTATAGTAATGAACTTCACCCTCAAAGAATTTGGACACTCATAAATGAGATCAACACTTACAAATTTCAAAGCATTTGCTTCAAACACTTCCGAAGGGCTCTTGTGAAAGATGGGGAGTTCTTTCTGGCAGGGGTTGATGATAATAACAGCTCAGTCAGGGATGGCTCCCACAGCCTGTGCCTGGGTAAGAAGACTTCAAAAACCTAGATTATGAGTTGAAATTTAGGCTTCCACTAGAAAAAAAGCCTATAAAAATTATCAAGGCCAGTAAAATGAACCAATATAAACTTTCGTGTCGTTGTTCCAAGTATCCAAAGCAAACATGCCAGCATCAACCTCTCCTCACCGCCGCCTCTCTTCTTACTGCCCCAACATTAACTGCCCCTGTTTTGAGCCAATTACCGAAAATTTTTAGAGTATCCATTTATTCCCTTTGTATATTTTAAATATCTTGAATACCCTTTAATCCACAAGTCTCAAAGTATTTTATAAACATTAATTTTCCAAACAAATATGTGAGGTTAAAACATAATTATCCCTTTTTTCCCCAATTGTCTAAATATAAGAAACACAAAAATGATAAGAAACCTCAGTCTTGGTCTCAGAGCAAATATATTGCACAATGGGACTCAGCTTGCCCAGCTGCTAGCGACCTTTGCTGTTCTTATACCACCGGGAAGAGTATGTCAGTCTTCTATTTTTCATTGCCCTACCCCGGTCATTGAGGGCCTCCTCAGGAAGCTAGTGATTGTGGAGCACGTAATACTCGTACATGTCAGGCACTGTGCTTTAGATCAGTGATTCTCAGACTGCACTGCACATTCAGAGCACCTGGGGAACTGTAAAATATCCTACTGCCTTCCCTGCACCCTGTGCCAATTAAATCAGGAACCTTGGGGGTAGGGCCCAGATACCAGATTTTTTTTAACTTCCCACGTGATTACAATGTGCAGTCAAATTTGAGAACCAGTGTTTTAAATTCTTACCGTTTAAAGTGTGCTAAGCATACCAATAGCATCAACATCATCTGGGAGCTTCTTGGACAAGCAGAATTTCATGTGCCACCCCAGGCCTCGTGGAACAGTGTTCACTTTAATAAGATCCCAAGTGGTTAACATGCACATTGCAATTTGTAAAAGAAATGCTTTAAATAATTGAATAAGCAAATGAGGTCAGTAACACTATCCCTATTTTTTAAATAAAGAAACGTGTTCAGAAAGATCATGTACAGCAGGTCCATGAATAATGTTGTTTCATTCAGCATCATTTTGTTATAATGTTGATAGAATTAAAAATTGATTCCCAGCTGGGGCTGTCACGATGAAGCTTTCACCTTCTCCCCAGGTGTGCATGTGTTTTCTCCAGGTGCTCCATTTCCTCCCACATCCCAGAGATGTGCAGGTGAGATTCATTGGCAGGTCTAAATTGTCCCAGTCTGAGTTAGTGTGGGTGGGTGTGAGTGGCCCTGCCTGGAAGGGTGTCTTGTCCAGGGTGTGTTGTGCCTCGTGCCTTGAGCTATTGGGATAGGCTTTAGACTCCGGCAACCCTGAACTGGAAGAAGCAGGTTGGAAAATAATTATCTTACTTGTTTTTATTAGTCTTTCTTAAATGTGTGTGTGTGCACATTTGTTTCAGTGTTTACTATTAGAATTGTTTTACATCTTTATTTCGAAGTTTGGTGATATTTTTGTGACCAGAAATACTCTGTAGGACCTGAACTTCTACTTATATCAATTAGCATGGGTAGAATTGGTTTCATTATAAGTCATTAGGCTTAAAGGCACAGTTGCCAAGAATCTGTTGATGACATTAAGTAAAGACAGGGCTGATTGACTTAAAAATTCATGATTTTTTGACCGAACCAGTTTAAAACTTGGGAATGGAGTCATAGACTCTTTTGAAAAGCTCATGAAAGTTTTGATACCTCACCCAGGAATTAATGCAAATAAATATATGCATTTATATACAATATATATAGTTGCATATGTGTGTGTGTGTGTGTGTGTGTGTGTGTGTGTGTGTGTGTATATATATATATATATATATATATATATATATATATATATATTTGCAGTTTGAAGAATTTATTATCCCAGAAGCCTTCCAGGGAATCTGCAGATCCAAGACTTTGAATCCCACCACTGCCTTTCCTTCCCCTCTACCCATGTCTCTGTGATTTATGTAACATGAATACTTGATTTCTGTTCAACTTAAAAGGAAATGTATAAAAAGAATAAGATTTATCTTACACAGATACACACATACACACAAAGCATTTCCTCTAAACAGCCCAGATACTCTGGGAATTTTACAACTGAAAGTCCTTTCAGAAGGCACATTGACAAAAGGTAACATTACACGTGGGCTCTTCTACACACCTGTTAGCAGTTGAACCTAATTGTTCAGCAGCTGGTACTGATTTGGGATTCTTTCACTATATCTCATTATTCCTTTTCCATGATTTTTTTGTTTTGGATCTGCTTCTGGGGTTTCTGCACAATGTATATATTTTTAAAGCTAAAAAGACATACTTTGAAAGGACTCTGGAGAGAGACATAAAAGTTACTTCTTTATGTACCATTTTGTAGTTGAATTTATTTGAATTGACAGTGGTGGTTATTAGGTATGGAAAAATCTAAGGGCAAGCAAAGATTTTAACTTGTTGGCTATCCTTCATTTTCTTAGGTCTCTTTCTAAACTTGAAGTAGTGTGGCTAAATTCATAAACATCTGATTTGCAGATATTTGTGGATTAGAATGCCAAGAAATATTGTCATGGGTAGAGAAAGATAATTTTCCTCATTAGAACCCTCTGAAGCAGAAGTACATGTGCACAATGATTGCGTCATTGAAGCAGGATGACCTTGATGGAACATTTCAGCAAATAAGCCATTTCAAAAGAAATGTGAGGGAGATGGTAAAGGCAGGAGACTTTAAATGTGTACAATAAAAAGAAACGGTTGCATACAAAAAAAATACAAACACACGTATGAGATGATCCCATATCAGAGTGTATTTGCAAGTCTAATGTGGCTTTCCTTCAATACCCATATGTAGCAGCAAGACCAGGGACTGTCTTTGAAACCAACCTACCATTTGACATTGGACTGTTAGAGGCAAAACAGAGACCAAAGTGTTAAACAATCATGAATCACATCTTAATAAATAAAATAAACATAGAGATCTTCAATTATATTTAAAATAATTCATAAAAAAAGAAAATAAACTGTACATTAATTTTATCTATAAAAAACTATTCTTACAAAGCACATAAATAATGAACTTGCTTCTTTTAAAAAACCGGAAAACAGTATATTCTCCTAATTTCGCTGACTTGGAAAAATATTAATTCTTCATAACTACATGGTACAACAGAATGCATATTTGAAATAAATACTTGAGGACATAAATGTGGCACTGGAATTAAGTAAAAATCAGGCTTGTGTTCATCTTCATCTAAATGAATTTTCATATTTAAGGGCCACAGAGACCTAAGAACAACACCATTTCATCAAGCAGGACCTGCAAGGAGAATTATAAAGTAAGACATGAAAAAAACAATTTTAAGGTTTTATTTATTTATTTTTAGAGCGAGGGGAAGGAAGGCAGAAAAAGAGGGAGAGAAACATCAATGTGTGGTTGCCTCTCACGTGGCTCCCACTGGGAACCTTGCCCACAACCCAGGCATGTGACCTGATTGGGAATCGAACCAGCGACTCTTTGGTTCACAGCCTATACTCAATCCTCTGAACTACACCAGCCAGGGCTCATGAGAAACATTTTGACATGAGTTAGATGTCTTAAATCATCCAATGGCAAAGTTCACTAAGATATTCAGTGTTGAAATGAAAGAGAAGTTATAACAGATACCACAGAAATACAAAGGATTATAAGAAATTACTATGAATAACTACATAACCAGAAATTGGGCAACCTGGGCAAAATGGAAAAATTTCTAGAAAAATAGAGTCTTCCAAAAAGGAATCAAGAATAAGCAGAAAACCTGAATAGGCTGATAACAACTAGTGAAATTGAAGCAATAATCAAAAAACTCCTAGCACACAAAAGTCCTGGATCAAACGGCTTCAAAGTTAAATTTTACCTAACATTTAAGGAAGAACTAACTCCTATCCTTCTCAAATTATTCCAAAAAATACAAGAAAAGAGAAGCCTCTCAAACTCTTTTTATGAGGCCAGTATCATCCTAATTCTAAAACCATGTAAAGCCACAACAAAGAAATAAAACTACAGACCAATATCTCTGATGAATACAGATGCTAAAATCTTCAACAAAATACTGGCAATCCAGAATCAGCAATACATTAATATGATCATATACCATGGTCAAGTGGGACTCATCCTATGGATGCAAGGATGGTACAATATTTGCAAATCAATAAATGCAATACACCACATAAACAAAATGAAGGTAAAAAAATCACATGATCATATCAATAGATGCTTAAAAAGCACTTGATAAAATCCAGCGCTCATTTGTGATGAAAACATTTAGCCAAGTAGGAATCGAGGGAGCATACCTCAAAATACTAAAGGCCATATAAGAGAAACCCACAGCCAACATCATACTCAACAGGAAAAAGCTAAAATATTTCCCCTTAAGATCAGGAAAAAGACAACGGTGTCCGCTTTCACTTTTATTCGAAATAGTATTGGAAGTTCTAGTCACAGTGATCAGATAAGAAAAAGAAATCAAAGGCATCCAAATTGGAAAGGAGGAAGTAAAACTGTCACTATTTGCAGATGACATGATAGTGTACATAGAAAACCCTATAGTCTCCAACAAAAAAAACTACTCAACATAATAAGTGAATTTGGCAAAACCGTAGGATACAAAGTCAATATTCAGAAATCAAAGGCATTTTTGTACACAATGAAATATCAGAAAGAGAGACTGGGGGGAAATCTCATTTACTATAGCAACAAGAAAAATAAAGTACCTATGAATAAATTTAACCAAGGAGGTAAAAGAGCTGTACTCAGAAAACTATAGAACACTGAAGAACGAAATTAAGGAAGATACGAATAAATGGAAGCACATACCGTGTTCGTGGATTGGAAGAATTAACATCGTTAAAATGTCCATACCACCCAAAGCAATATATAGATTCAACACAATTCCTATTAAAATACCAATGGCATATTTCACAGATCTATAACAAATATTGCAAAAATTTATATGGAATCAAAAAAGACCCCAAATAGCCTCAGCAGTCTTGAGAAAGAACAAAGTAGGAGGGATCACAATACCTGATATCAAACTATATTACAATGATGCTATAATCAAAATGGTCTGGTACTGGCATAAGAACAGACACATAGATCAATGGAACAGATTAGAGAGCCCAGAAATAAACCCAAGTCTCTATGGTCAATTAGTATTTGACAGAGGAGGCAGGAGCATACAATGGGGTAAAAATAGCCTATTCAATAAATGGTGTTGAGAGAACTGGACTGGCAAATGCAAGAAAATGAAACTAGGCCACTAACTTACACCATACATCAGAATAAAGTCAAAATGGATAAAAGACTTAAATATAAATTGCAACACCATAAATGTCCTAGAGGAAAACAGAGGCAGAAAAATCTCAGATGTTCCACACAGCAATGTTTTCACTGATATGTTCTCCAGAGCAAGGGACATAAAGGAAAGAATAAACAAATGGGACTTCATCAAATTAAAAAGCTTCTGCATGGCTAAACAAAGCATCAGCAAAATGAAAAGGGAACCAACCATATGGGAAAATATATTTGCCAATCATACCTAGGACAATGGTTTGATCTCCAAAATATATGAAGAACTCACACAACTCCACACCAGGAAAAGAAACAACCCAATTAAAAATGGGCAAAGGACCTGAACAGACACTTCTCCAAGGAAGACATACAGAGGGCCCAGAGACATATGAAAGGATGCTCAGCATCACCAGTCATGAGAGATATGCAAATTAAAACCACAATGAGATACCACTTTACACCAACCAGAATGGCCATCATAAATGAAACAACAAACAAGAAGTGGTGGAGAGGTTGTGGAGAAAAGGGAACCCTAGTGTGCTGTTGGTGGGAATGCAGACTGGTGCAGCCGCTGTGAAAAGCAGTATGGTATTTCCTCAAAAAACTAAAAATGGAATTGCCTTTTCACCCAGCAATTCTGCTGCTTGGAATATACCCTAAGAATTCTGAATCACCAATTCAAAAGAACTTATGCAACCCTGTCTAAACATTTAACCAAGTATGTTTAAAATAGCATAGAAGCATTATTTACAATAGCCAAGTGCTATTTACAATAGCCAAGTACTGGAAACAGCCTAAGTGCCCATCAACAAATGACTAGATCAAAAAACTGGTATGTTTACTGAATAGAATACTACACAATAGAAAAAAGAGAAGGAACTCCTACCTTTTGCAACAGCATGAATGGAACCGAAGAATATTATGCTAAGTGAAATAAGGCAGTCAGTGAAAGACAAATACCATATAATCACACCTATAGGAGGACTCTTGTGAACAAAATAAACTAATGAACAAAATAGAACCACAGACATGGAGTCATGGAACAGACTGACAGTGACCAGAGGGGAAGGCGAAGGGGAATAATGGAAAGAAGGGAAGGATGCTAGTCAAAGAATCTGTATGAATGACACATGGATGTGGACATGGCCAACAGTGTGGGAATTGACTGGTAGCAGGGGGTTGGGATGGGTGGAGGAGGGCAAAGGGGGAAAAATTGGGACAACTGTAATAGTATAACGAAAAGTGATTTAAAAAAGATATTCAGTGCTGCGATCACATACTCTTATAGCATGGACTCAAATTCACTCCTACCTGCATAGAAATCTCTCTCCCTTCAGAATGTACTGAAATGTGAATTAATCATGCTGCCATGATACATTTTTCCAGTTTCTCCATGGTTGAACTGTTCTCCAGTATCATTTTTTAATCTCTTCACTCTTCGCCAAATGACTGGTGCTCCTCTGAACCTAGCAGATGGCCTTACAAGTACTATTTAGGCTGCTGATGAAGACTGTAGGTCAATGCAGGTGTTGGAAAGGTGTTGGAAAATACTTTAAACATCTGCCTTTCAGTCTCTAGTTGGTGGTATGCATTTCTTCCTCAACAGTAAGAGCAGATGAGTCACTAGAGGTTGCACATTTAACTCAGGTCAGAATATTCCCTCTGTAGACGGTAGTTTGCTTTTGTCATCATGTCAACGTACATGTCATGTTCTTCTGCACACGCATGTAAAATACAGAGTCTGTGTTTATTATAGCAGACAATTTGCGTGAATATTTATAACTGCGAGTTGAATGGTTAGAATCACATTAATTTGCATCGCTAGTGTAGGAGTTAGGTTTGAATTTACCCATTAGTGTTCTTATAAATCTCAATAATAGATGTAATAGAGGTCCCCTTAGCAATGTGCCCTCAAGTAATTCTGTAACCACAACAAAGGAAAGCATTAAAGTGTCTTGAGATGATTTTCCTTTAACATAGTGTCTCTCTGCTTTGCCAGATATTTATTTCAACACTGTGTTTTATGTTTTTATCTTTGTTATTGCAGAATTAGCAATGACATTGGCTTCAGAGGGGCGTTATTATGTCAAAAGAATGCCCAAACGATGAAGAAAGAACATATTTACTCACTCTTATTAAGGTGATTAGCATGTTTATAATAACTTAGAATAAGTGCATGCTAACTTAAAGGTTGTGATATTCAGTAGAATTAGATAAACATTAACATCTAATTCACAGTCTAAGTTGTATTTTTGGATGACACTTGAGCTGTTGCTAGTGTGAAGGAGCATATATTTTGAAAGACTGAATGAAAACAGAAGGTTGATACATAAATTATAAATTTGAATCTATACTCCCTTAATTCATAAGATTTACCACATTCTCCTCCCACATCAAATATTCCAGTGCTGATGAGCCTGACCCCAACAAGGAGGCAGCAAAGTGGTAGAAAAGGTCTGAGTCAGACTAGATTCTAGTCCGGCCTCTGTCACCATTTAGCCATATGACCTTGGACAGGGACTTTAGCATTTGTGGCATTCTGTTTCTTTGGTGTAAAACCATGCTTGTAGGACCAGAGGACCTCTTTTGTCCCTTCCAGCTGGGTCCTTCAAAGCATCAGCAATTTTGTAAAGGCTTAAGAGGAAAGAACTAGGCAGCAGCCATTCTGTTCCCCTTCTTACCTGGTTACTCATTATGTTATGGTAAAGCTCATATGAGACAAGATTTGTTAGAATTTGGAAATGTAAGGAGTATGAAGCAATGCAAGACAATGAGAGCTGAAGACAGAGGTGACATTCCACAGTTAATTATCTCTTAACCCCAGTCTTTGTGCCCTGCCCCTTCTAACTGGGTCTATAATCTTTATCTTATTTATCTTCCATTTGTTGACCCACACTCAGCGTCTCAGCCTCAACCCAAAGGAGGACACCTTTTTAACATTATAAAATTTCAAGGGGCAGCACATGATATTTGTAATTTCTCAACCTATTGGTTGAGAAAATATATTTAATCAACATTTAACAAATGTTCTTTGAGTACCCAGGGACTTAATGGAGTGTAAAAACAAATTCATGGAGCTTACACTGTAGTAGGGAAATACATATAATAAAATAATCACACAGGCAAAAGTAAAATACAAAATGATAAGGAAACAAAGAATTTCATAACTTTATATTTTATTAATCACAACACCTACATGCATTTGAAAATAGCATATATATGCACAAGCATGTCATTTCTTCAGACTATATTTGGTGTACTGTTGCAGGTCCTTTGCAATATAACTTCTGTCCCCAGGTTAGGAATTTCTGCATTGGTGTGACTACTGTGTCCAATCTAGAATTTAAGCTGATTGAGGACAAAGATCTTGTATACTAACTGAATATTTACCAAATAAATGTATTGAAATAAACTGCTTGCTGCTACCTCAGACAAACGCCATATTAACTTTTCACTCTATTATTTTCACAATGGTAAATGCTGACCAGAGGCAAGGGATACTGGGGCTGAAAAAAGTGGTCTACACTGGTCAGCCTAACAGAATCTCCACCATTTTGTATCTGTCCTCTCTGAGATACGTGCCCTCTACCAGGTAAGGGGACACAGCTGTGGAGGAAATGCTCCAGTTTCAGCTACCTCAGACTAGAACTGTATAACCGTGTAATGTAATTATCCCATGGCCTCGGTCTTCCCAACCTCATCAGCCTGTGTCTCTAACACCCAGCATGGTTCCCACACAATGAATTCTTATTGAATGAACCAATGGAATGTGAAAAACTAAGCTCTTTGCAATCCAGCATTACAAAGGGATCTTTAGTCCTTTCTCCCATGACACAACAGACTCTACAGCACTGACAAAAAAAACAACATTTAGTATCAGCCACCACCTGGAATCATTGCAAACAGGACTGGGGACCTCACATCAGTTGTCTGTAAAGTGTTCCCAGGACTCTGGTTGACTGGTGGCTGTCCAATGCCAGCTACCCCATTGTGATCATCAGGCTGAGTCTCTCTAATGAAATTCAGTTCTGTTCTCAGTTCTTGAAGGAATAAGAGAAGCCTGCTATTTGTCAGCAACACTGAGTCTATCAGCTGCCATTTCAAAGGAAGGGTAAAATATGCACACAGGCACCCAACACACACAAAAGAAGGAAATACTAATTTTACAAGGTAAAATTTCTGTTACCGGCCAAAATTCTACAGCTTTGGAATACAATTGCCTTATATTTCCAAAGGTCTTTGAGTTTCCAAAGCACTTTTGTATTAATGATCTTATTTGATTGTCAAAACAACACCATGCAGTAGCAGCTTTTATCTGAGAGGTGAGGACAGTGTTTGTAGGGTTAGGCGCCTGCTCAATGTCACACAGCAATGAAGAGCTGGAACTAGGGAGAGTGCCTATGCTTCTGGCTTTGAACTAGTGCTCTTTCAGCATCACATCATGATTGTTATCTTCAAATCGATGAAGATCCTTCTGACCCTGGGATGCGGTTTGGGCACATTTGCTTCCACCTTTGTGATTACTGTCGAACTTGGTTATTGTCTCCACTGCTTGCTATTTAAAATGACCACAGATGGAGAAATCTGAAGGGGAACAGTTAATAAAAAGGCTGCTGAGAAAAGACCTCTATCTTTTTATATTCCCTCCAATGAAGTCAAGAACAGTTTCAGACAGTGTACAGCTATCCAGTCCTTTCAAGCTATAATACTAAGCTACCTATAAGTTAAACAAACAAATAAATAATCTGTTTATTTGTTTTCAGGGAGAATTGACATGATAACAGTTTTCTTCTAAAGCCTCAATTTTCCCAACCTCTTATCCACCATGTAGCTTGTTCTGAGAATGCCCTAATTCCCAATATTTTTTTTCACAAACACTAAAACTTAACCTATCTCTTTGTATCAAAAACATTTATATAAAATACAAGAAATTCATAACTCAGCATGATAAATAGATGGCATTCTCCCTTTCCTCCCTAAAATGACATTCTGTACATTTTAGGACTATAAATTGTTTTATTTTTACTTCTTCGGTTCTTAGGAAAAGCACATAGAATTTGTAAATGGTTAACAATAATTAATCATACTTAGTTTGCATTTATATCGGGCTGATTGTGTGTATTAGTTATGCACCAGCATAGTGCCATGTTGAGATAGGTGTTCAATAAATATTTGGTGAATGATTGATGCAATGCTCTGTGAGTATACACTGTCTTTGTCCTGCTGTATGACTTTCAGCAGAGAATACAAAAAGAGAATTATAAAGCATAGACTAGAGAATTAGGCCTTTGAAGACAAAGATTCTAGTCATTAGCACTATGTAATGAAATGACTTAGGGCAAACTGCTTGACTCCCCAGGCCTTTAGATTTCTTAATAACAGAATAAGAGTACAAATAAGAATTTAGATGGTCTCTAAGGTTACTTCTAGTGCTAGTAATTTCTAATTGCAGATTGAAAAACTGTCAGCCACTGCAAAATATCACTGTCATCAGAAAATAAATATGGAATGAAGGGTATCCCAGAAAAAGGTCTTAGCTTTCTAAGTTTAAATGTGCCCCCTGGGGTGGGGGGTGGGGTGCAGGAGGTGGGGTTGCTGGGAAGAACTGTTAAGGGTCTAAATGAAGACAATGGAACTTCCCATAGTCTCAAGGAAATTGCGTTTGGCAAATTACCGTCCACTGCAGGGCCCTCTAAAAGAATCGTACTGGAGGAAGCTACACACAGGCTCCAAGGACAGAGGAAGGGCACTGAGGAAAGCTGGAGTTTTTTTCTTTAACAAAGTAGATGAGGGAAAGGAAAGATCTATGATGTGCTGTTTAGAAGTCCCAGAACTCAGGAATGACCAAGTCCCTAAGAGTACAAATAAAAGAAAACATGGGAAAATGGAATTCATGGGAAGAGCACCCAATATTAAGGCTCTTAATTTTTCAAGAAACTGGCAGCTCAAATGAGAGTTTCAACCAGACACCAAAAAGCTACATCTGGAATCCAAGTAAGGAAGAACCATGCTCTTACAAAGGCCACAGAGGAGCCGAAGCAAGTACATCAGCCTTAGAGGAGAGGGTGGAGAGAGATTGCTAACTGGACCCCTAACTATGAGGGGCAACACCTGGAAGCTCAGAGAGTAGGTAATAACCATCTGGAAAAAAGGTTATCACTTTATCTGCTTCAGCCTATGATCCTGACAGTCCAGAATTTTCTCCCTACAGCACTTGAAACAACTATGCAACTCTGTGTGTGTGAGAATTCTGTGGGCAGGAGCACCACAGGAGCAGAGAAGAATGTGACTCCGAAATATGATCTTAAAAGGAGAGATACTCTTTCTTCCTCCCCCTCCCATCATAGCCCTTTTCGTTCCCTCAGGAACAGCAGAGGAGATTAAATGATATGTAGGCTATGGACCACTTAGGCCTGCCAAGGTATCCCTCAGCTGTGTCTCTGGGGTGGGTGTCTCACCAGCTCATAAAGCTGCCCATCAAGAAAAGCATGGACCCCACCCAAACATCCACTATGCACCCACTATGCACTTTATAAGGCCATTTTTCAGGGGATAAAAAAGATGAGCAAGGCCAGGGTTGGTGAAGGACCTGAAGATGTCTGGGCAAAAACTTGCTCTGAAAACCATTGACTGGGTAGCTTTTGGGGAGATAGTACCTCGAAACCAGAAGGCCCTTGCTAACTCCCTGAAATCCTATAATGAGACCCTCACCTCCAGGTTGGCTACTCAACCTGAGAATCCACCTGCTATTGATTGGGCTTACTGCAAGGCCAATATAGTGAAGGCCAGCTTGGTAGATGACTTGGAAAAGAAGTTTAATGCCCTGAAGATTTCCTGTGCCAGAGGATAAACATAGCGTCCTGGTGGATGCTGAGGAATAAGATGTGAAAAGTTGTGCTGAGTTTTCATCTCTCCCAAAGGCCAGGATTGAGCAATATGAGAAAGAGCTGGAGACCTTAAAGAACATAATTCCATTTGACCAGATGACCATGAAGGATTGAATGAAGTCTTCCCAGAAACCAAATCAAACAAAAGGAAGTGTCTCTACTGGCCTCACAAACCATTTGAGAATTTATAAACTTGAATCTGGGGGAAGGTTCTGGTCTCCGTATTATAAACTCTGGACATAAAAAATAATTTTATGAAAAAAAAAGATGAACAAGACAGTATAATTACTGTGAGAGGCTTCCAATCCAGTGGGACAGCTAAAACAGTGAATAACTAAGACAGAGTAAACACTGCACTATGTGTGAGTTCGAAACAAAGACCTATTGCAAGAAGGGTAAAAATCAGTTCCAGGGTGACTGGAAGGTTGGGAGTCACAAGGACACTTGCCAGAGGCAAGCTTAGAAGGATGATCTGTTTCTCTCAGTTCTCTGTCTCCACCTTCTTCAAAGCTATACTCTTCTCGTCTCTTGCGTGGACAGATTCCCCCAGGTCTACCTACTGCCTCCTATCAATTCTCGTCTCGGGGCCACAGTGACCTCATGCCACTCTATTGTTTTCAAACATTCTAATTGCACTAAGGACACAGTTCAAGTTTCTTAACTTGGCTTATAAGGAAGGCTTCACCAGTCTGGCTTCTTTCTACCTCTGTAACCTCAGGTGGGGCCCCTTTCTCAGAGTGGCCTGTCTCAGCCTTGCTGGTCTTTAGTCATTTCTTCCCATATACCTTCCAATCTGCCTTAGTGCTTTTACATTTGCCATGTCTCTGCCTGGAATGTGCTTCACTCTCTTCCTCCTTGCTTAGTTAACTCCTTTACCAACCAGCCCCTCCTACCTCTGCATATTCCTTTCCTGACATATCTGCCACCCTTGCTCCCACTGGGTCACTACCTCTTGTACATTCTTCCTGCTGCACTTTGTGCTTTTCCTTCATAGCACTTACAATGGTTGATAAATACATGTTTATTTGTGGAATTATTAATTAACAGCTGACACCTCCATATACCATAAGCTCCGTGAGGGCAGAAAGTATATCTTGTTCTCACCATTGTATCCACAGCACCTAGCTCAATGCAGGCATAGAGTAGGCACTCATTAGCTACTTCTTGAATGAATTAATGGACATTCGAGACCAATCATCCAGCTCTTTATCAGAAGAAGGAACTGAAGCTCAGATAGGCAAACAGACTTGTTCTGAGTCCTGTGCTACTGAACCAGAAAAAGTACTCTTGTGTCCAGACTCTTAATCCATAGTTCTCATCTAATTCTACCACGTGGCCCTGAAGATTGTTCAAAGGCCAGGTCATATGCTCCAGTTTTGTTGCTGGGACAAAAGGTGATTGAGAAGAAAGACAAAAGGAATTATTCACTGGGTCATATGAACAGTTGAACATAGGTGAGAAATTGAGAAATGAAAGACTGAAACTCAAAAGGAAAATTGATGAGTGGGTGATGTGGTTAGTGTGCTGATACACAGATGAGAGATTGATGTGCCTGATTAGTTTGAGACTAGTATGCACACACATGCAGGTGCAGGGCAAAATGCTCCACAAAGATGGTACATATACCTGGCCAGCACCTAATTAAGAGAAAGGATTTTCCGGGGAATGAGTGGGTGTGCTGGAAAGTACAACAAGGTCGTTTTGTTTGACTGATTTTGGATGATGAGTTCTTCCTAGGAGACAGGGGAGTGGCAATAAAGGAATAAAGGAACAAGGTAGAATATAGGCAAACTATTGATGTTGTTATATTTGAGATATTGTATTTAATAAATAATGAGGATGCTGTTGAGTTTTTAAAGTACCAAGTCTTTAAAAAGTGATGGAAGAATTGGAAGCCAAAGAAATGGCTGATCTCTGATGAAGTGATGGGGGCTGGAGATGAGAGAGGGGCTCCATGCTGGCACCACACCCTTCTGTCCAGCCAGATCACATCTTGGCCATAATCCTTCCTTTCAACCAGTGCCAGTGACAAGGAGGAGGTGTGAATATGGGGCCAAGGCTGGGGCACAAGATTGAGGAGCCAGCAAAGGGTAGGGCCGCCTCTGCCTAAGCAGGGAATGCAAGTGCTCTTTTATATTTCTGCTGAAAGAAGCACAATGTTTTAACTCAAAACTAGAGGGTTATTAGTTTCCTGACCAAAAGAAAGAGAGTCTCAAATGATGTGGGATTCTACATAGCAGGCCTGCTTTTGAACTCCCCTGCCCTGAACATCTGCAGCCATTTCTATTCTTTACTGGTTGCCAACTTCTGCGTCAAGGACTGATATCTGCACAGACACGTGGATTCTGGCAGCCCCTGTTTAGTGCAACAGGCTGGGGAAGCAGAGTCAGCAAGGAGAGGGGCAAGGAATTCCGTCAGTGTGGCTTGAAGTCTCCAGTTATAGAACAGCTTCAGATTGCATAAGTATAATGTGCATGCTCTCAGCACATTGAGCCTCTTGTGTGAAAATGCCTCCAGACTTACTTCAGGGTAATTAAATAACAGGTATTAAAAACAATAAACTGTCCAGGGTACTGTAGGGAATACTAGTTCTAGATTTTAGAAGGAGAATAATACATTTTAAAATTAATTTTTACAGAGAGAAAAATCTGAGTGAAATAGTAGAAACAGTCCAACTTTGGACTTAAGCCTAGTTTTGATTCCTGGCTGGGTAACCATAAAGAAGTTGTTGAACCTCTCTGAGGCTGTTTTCCTCCTTTTCTACTGTAAAAGGAAAATTACAGCACCCACTTTGGGGATTTGGGGAAGGATTGGAGATTGATATCTGAAAGCACATACACAGAGCCTGGAATGTCATAGGCACTCATTAAATGGAAACTACTTTACATACGACTATGAAAAAAGGCAGTATTTTTTTTTGTTAGCATCTTTAACAATCGTTAATGAGGTTTTAAAGCTTCAGTTTATAAAAATCAGCTTAAAACAGGTATACTGAGTTGGTCTCTGACAAGTCATTCTTCATTGTCATTCCAGTTTCCAATTATCTGCTACTTTCCCAGTATCCCTTCATTCACACAGGGGCAGTGAAGGGGCAGTGAAGAGAGGTTGTTTATGGTATGTTTTTAGTCACAGCAGAGTTAAGGACTCCATGTTCCTACATCATCCACCTTGACTTTGCTTTGCTCACCTGCTTGCACTTACAGTTGCTTAAAAATGTACCTTAGAAGAGGAATGTATTTGGCTTAAGGCTTCAAATCCTGTTCAAGTACCAACACTTGCATATTATTAGCTATCACTTCTCTGAAGAGGAATCCCAAAACTACATCTTTCTCCTAAGTGCCAGCCACATAGCTTCCGCTCTCCAAAAGACAGTCATTCCAGCTTATTCTGTAGGTTTTTAGCCTTGAGCAAAAATGGAAAAATTATAAAGTACTTAGAAACTATACAATTCTGTGGACAGAAACATATTGCAGTGTTTGTGTGTATGTGTGCATGTGTGTGCTTATTAAAAAGTTTCAGGTCTTTTGCTTGGTCACAGATTTACTCATTTTTTATGAATGCACAGTAGTCATTCTTCCTCATAGCCCCTTCCACAGTCTTCCAATCGAATGCCTTTCCCCCAGCTTTACTGAGGTAAAATTTTATGTACGTTTAAAGTGTATTACATGATGATTTGATATATATTATGAAATGGTTACCACAATCAAGTTAATTAACATATTCATTACCTCCCATAGTTACTACTTGTGTGTGTGTGGTGAGAACATGATAAGATCTCTCTTATGAATACAGTATTGTTAACTATGCTGTACATTAGAGCTCCAGAATTTATTCATCTTACAAACGAAAGTTTAGAAGGCCTTTTTTAATCCTATCTCTGCATCAATCCCTAAACCTGTACCAAGAGTCAGCTCAACTGTTACATCTTCCACCAAGACTTTGTAACCATTCTAACCCTCGCTGGCATCTACTCCCTGGGAACTCATTCAAAAATATTTCTTGAATACCTTCAGTGTGCCAGGTTAGGCCCGTGGCATTCACTATCCGCCACTCTTCTTTGACATTTAATCATCTGCTTTGAAACACTTCTATCATAATTTAACTCTAGTTATTTAAGTGGTCACCGTATCTCATCTATTTTGTTAGATTTTAAATGAACTTCTTCATAATCCCAGCATAGTTCAGTGTGATAAAGATGATCCTTATTAATGTTTTGAATAAAAAAGCCACTGAACTTCCCACCAGAAGCTACTTCAATATGTCATTGTTTACTCTCTTGCACAAATAAATTTTGCATACGTATTCAACATGATTTTTGCCAGACAGGGTGGAAGATCCAGAACTAGAGTTGTTAGGAGCCAAGTACAGCTGACCTTTGAACATTCTAGGGTTTGGGGTGCTGACACCACCCCTTTCCCGGCACAGTGGAAAACTCATATATGGCTATTGATTCTCCAAAAACTAAGTTGTCCCTTGGTACTCATGGGGGCATTGGTAGAGCACTTTCCCAGGAATTTCAAAATAAGCAGAAGTTCAAGTTCGTTACGTATAATGGTGTAGGTCAATGCCTACAGTCTGCAGACTCCCAACCACAGATCAAAACAAGTATTTATTGAAAAAATTCTTCATGTAAGTAGACCAGTGCAGTTCAAACCCCTGTTGTCCAAGAGTTAACTGTGTTTATATTTACAAGTGCTCACTCTGACTAAAGCCAGTTCTGACTCTGTTTCTTCCCATCCCCTCAACTAGATGAAGCTTACATTTGTCAGAGATATGCCTGGTACATTTCACATGAGAAATTTCTACTTTCTATTCTTCACTCTTGCAAATTTTTGTTTTATTTTTATACAGACTTTATATATTTATTTTAGAGATGTGCAAGAGAAACATCAATGGGTTGCCTCTCCCATTCCCCCAACCAGATACCTGGCCCGCAACCCAGGCATGTGCCGCAACTGGGCTCTACCAGGCAGCCTTTGGGTTTACGGGATGATGCCCGACCCACGGAGCTGCACCAGTCAGGGCCACTCTTGCAAGCGTTTAAAGTAAAATGTTTTAAATTAAAGTATATATGCCCTTCACTTATTTTTCTGACTTAACAGAGGTTTTGTGTTAAAATTAGAGATATAATTTGAGACTATATATATATAGTCTCAAAATAATATTATATAAATAAAAGTGGGGTCTCTTCAGGTAGTTAGAGGAAAACTTGCCTAAGAATATCTTTGAGTGAATGCAGACCTGCAAGCAAGGGTTTTGGTCTCACAAGGAGGAACAGAATCTGTAAGGAGCCTCACATAAAATATTTTTACATGCTTACAAAGGTAAACTAAAAGCCAACTTGCCTCCTCTTCTTTTCAAAAAGTAAAGAAAGAATTTATGGAAAAGGGAGTTGTTTGTGGCCATTCAAAGCTCCAAATCCATAAAACAGGATAAGGAATGCCTCAGCACTGCAGACGAGAGTTACTGGGAGAGAGACGACTTCCTTTAAACCAAGGATGTATGTGACTAGATGAGGAAGGTGAAAGAGAGAGGCACAGCACCCTTATTAATAATAATAGAATGGCTTTGAACTTCTCCAGCCCCTTTCGTCTTAGAATTTCAATTTGCTTATATTAACTAAATCTCACTTTTATGTTATCACCTCCTACAAGAGAATAAGACTATAACACTTAGAATTTCTACATTCTCTTATAAACGTTAACGCGCTGTTGAAAGCTACAACCTACTGAGTAACCTCGCGTTGTAATTGCCCCCTTTTATACAGGCAAGGAAACTGGGAGAAAAACAGGAAATCGTGCCAAGACCAGGCAGCGCGGCAGTGGTAGGGCCAGAACCTGAGCCGGCTAATGCTTGAATCCAGGGCTTCTGCTGGAGAAACCAAAACAGTGAGTTTTCCTCTCTTTCCCTCCTCATACCGTTACCCACACGGTAGCCTTAGCAGAGGGAACTTCAGATTTTTTAAAAATCAACTTAGACAGTCAAATAATGTTAAATTTCCCAAATACTTCAATTCAGGAAGACTCAAAAAAGTATAAGTAACCCACAATAAGACAAGAGGAGAAATAGAGGATGTGGATAGCATTCATTCTTCTTCTAAAGATTTGCACCTAATTTCCATAATGGAAAACTGAGGACAGCAATATATAACCTGTATTTTCTGTGTACATTGATATTACCTGGTCCTGGCTCCACCCACTGAGCACTGGGGCAGGGGCTGGCAGCACCGTAAATGTGTTGGATTTTGGGGTTCTCCCATTTAGGTCTCAACGACAGCCTCAGGGACAACTCTTGGGGAACACTGAGCATTTTTACCCCCTTGGAACCTTCTCATTTGAAGTTAGTGAACTTCTGAAGAATAATTGCTTTAAATATCATATTTTAAAATTCAAATATTATACTGAAAAAGAAGTAAATACTTTATCAGGCATTTGTGGTCACTTGACCTTTTTCAAAGCAAGAATATTAGCCTTATTAAAATCCACAGCTTTTCTACCTCTCTCCATTGGGAAAGGGGGCAAGGAATGACCTAACCCATAAGCATTTTATTTAACTTCAGAGGCAGCTGAAGTGTTTTATTTCCCTTGTGAACTTTCCAAGAGCCTCTGATCTAGGCAACAAGCAAGGGGTGGATTTAAGAAGCAGTGTAACCAAAAGTGGCTTGGCTGTTCCTGTCAAAAAAAAAAAAAAAATCAACATGTTCAGCGGCTGAGATAAACACCCTCCAAACTTGCATCTTTTACATGAAGCAGGGTCAGATCAGGCCAGGGCTAGGCCTTCACTAAATGGAAGTTATTGCTGGAGAAGCATGATGTCACAGGCCAGGAGCAGTGCACCAGATACGCCCCCTTGCGTCTCATATCCCCAAACCCAAAGGCAGACAGGGCACTTTAGCATAGTCTTCAGGCCATCTATAGAGAAACAAAAGTAAGTAAGCCGCCTGCCTTGTTGATGACTAATCTCAAACCTTAGGCAATGTGGGAGTGAGATGGCCCTGAGACACCCTGAACTGCACATTCCTCGGCAGAAACCTTGCCTCACTTGTAGTGCTATTAATTTAACATATCAATAGAAATGCTAACATCAGAAGCTAGGAACCTCTGATTCTCTGTGAAGTACAATCAGTACATGTCTCCTGTTCATCATCCCACTCTGCAACGTCACCAGTAGAAAGATTCTCCAGATTTTTAATCTGGCTTTCTGCAAATATTGTCAACTTTGCCAATGATGAAACCATGATTTACCCTCTTCCAAAAAGGAAAAAAACTGAAGAAGAACAGCAGTGCTAGCACAAGGGCATTGTAAGAGTCAGAGGAAGCAAGTTTTGAAAATAAGAAATTATGTAAAACCTTGAAGTAAACATCCCTGAAGCATTTAAAACACACACACACACACACACACACACACACACACACACACTTCCAAATCAAAGGATATATGAAAAGTTCTGTTAAGGAAATATAATTGAGCAAATGACTGCTTGGTAAAAATTTACACGGCTGGTAAAAGTTATTCACTGGACGCAGAACAGCTAAACTGCAAGTTCATGGGAGAAGACAGCTCTTTACATCTCAATAAAAGGTTCTAAGACTGTTGCCTGTTGGCTTAATTTTAAATCTGCCACGCTGGCATGAGGGCAGCTCAGGATTTTTTTTAATACTAGTCTTCAGTCAAAAACAAATTGGACCTAACTGTCCCTTGCAATTACATTTCAGCGACTGGAGCTGGGTGTTGGTGTTTTTTCTAGGTGATTAATAGCGCTCACATTTAAATGGTCACAGCCAGCCCCTACAGTCATTAACACCCCATTAAGATGGATGAGAAGAACTTCGCACCTTTTGTTTCAGTCCACTGGGCCGTGGACTTAACAAAACAGCAAGGCATTGATTTAGGGAGGGAAGATTATCTGCAAAACCAGACAGGCCAAAACTTCCTTGAGAAACAAACAGATTTTTAAAAGCCCTTATAAAACCTTATTTTTTTTAAATACTCTTCAAATATTTTAAGACCACTAAACCCAGAGTTTCCCCACACCTGAACTTATGCATATATTTCCTGGGGTGCTTCAGTAATGTTTACAGAACTCTGGGTTTCTTCCCCACTGTTTCCTTTGCTCTAAGCCTATAATTATGATCGGGAGACTTCTGTTTCTGGAGAAAAGCAGTAGTGACATGAATATCTAGTTACCTATGAGGATGAGTACTTTAGTGGAAGTCAGTGTGTGACAGTCTAAACACTGGTCCATTTCTCCCAAATGGTAGTAAAAACCTCATGTTTTGGGGAAAATTCAAGTCAAAGTTCGTTGTTTCTATTTAAAAAGAAAATGAAAAATCTAAAAGCTAAGAGCAGGATGCTGCTTGAGACTGTTCAACAGTGGGGTGGCCAGTGACGCTTGGTGTTTTTAATCTCTTCAAAAAGCATTTCCCTCAAGAGAACCCTGTGTGATGACAGCGGTGATTTTTGCAGCACCTGTTTACAAACATGCAAAATGCTGCACATCTCTTTGAGCTGAAGATTTCACAGGCGGAGCAAGGCACACGATCGTCTTAGAACCACCCTACACGGGGCTGTAGGGGCTGTTCTTACGTGAATAGCAGCTGTCAGTCAGTCAACATGGTGTCACAATTGTTGCCATTTTGACTTAGCAGTTAAAGTGACTCTATTGAATCAAAAGTTACTTATTGCTATCATCTTTATTGTCTTCCATTGGAACAAGTACCTTTCAAATCATACAACAAAATGTGAATTTTTAAAATAACAACACACATATCTTAACCCAGTCATGTCAGAGTCCATAATTTATGGGCATTTTACACGCTACACACACACACACACACCCCTCTAATAGTCTTTGTTATACACAGGGTAGGGCAAAGTAGGTTTACAGTTGTGAGGACATGAAACACAGTTTATTCTTGTATTATTATTTGCTAATTATAGTACGAATTTTCCATACAATCGACTGTAAACCTACTTTTGCCCTACCCTGTACTATGAGGGAAGGGTTTTCCCAGGAGTACATGCAGCAGCCTACCTGCAGCATTCTGACAAGTTGCCTACACCCAATTTTGACAAAGAGCAAAACTTTTCCCTTTTAACTATATGAGGATCCCAATAGTTTTAAAAATTGCTAGATTTATATTCATCCCACCTCTAAAATGTCAAAGTTAAACATTTTCTCGCTTCTCTTTCATTTCATTAGAAGGTCTGCCCTGTCCCTATGAGGAGCCAATCTCTTTCTACTATGTTGTCAGTGCGCCCCCCTTTACCCTCTCTAAGATTTAGTTCTCTTTGTACTCCATCCTCCGTTTCTTCTTCTCTATTGGCTCTTTCCCATCAGCACGTAAGCATGCTCTGGTTTCGCTTATGTTTAAAAAAAATCTCTTTAGATCTCATATTCCCCTTCCACAGTCACTCCATATCTTTGCTTCAATTAGCAGGGAAGTTTTTCAAACAATATTCTCCCATTTTTATCTTCCATTTATTGCCCCCAACTAACCTTTTGTTCCTGTCTCCATCACTGCACTGATATTGCTGTTGTCACAACCACCAGCAACAAACTCCACGTTGTTAATTCTATGAACTTTTCTGACCTCATCTTTATCGGGCTCTCAGTAGCATTCAATATGGTTGCCTATTTCCCTGTTCCTGAAACATTCTTCCAGCTCTTCATTCTGTGGTGGTTTTCCTTCTACCTCCCTAGCAAGTTCTCCTCAGACTCCTTTCTTGTTCCTAGTTATCTAGTTGACCTCAGATTTTGGAGCACTCCAGAACAGAGTGTTCTGTGTTCATTTATCATCTTCTGGTGGGAGTGACAGATAATAATATACGAGGTGATCTGGGAAAGTCGTCCAGGAGAAATGGGCCATTCTGCTCTTTTCCCGTCATCTTTGCCTGGGGAGCCAGCCAAGACTGCCAAGACAGCTTAGTGGGGCAGGAAGAAAACATGTAGTGTATGGGGGTGAGAAAAGTGGAAGCAACCAACAGCACTAAATGCAACCAGAAGTTCAGTGAAATGAGGAGTGAAATATATCCTCTGGGTTTTTTGACACAAAGGTTATTAGACACCTTAGTGAGAACCAGTTCATTGGACATGGAAATAGAGGCCAGGCGAGTGTGGATTGAACTGTGTGTAGTGAAGCAGCAGAAATAGAGAGACGAGACTACAATTAGACAGTTAGGTACTAATATATTTTTAAATTCTTCAGAATAAGTAGTGTGATTTATGTGTATATGTAAGTTAACTTTAATCAGACCCTAATGGAAGGTTAGTTAGTGTTTATGGGAGGAATTTAGTTAGGAATCTAGACTATAGAGGCACTAAGGCAAACTGTTCAAATCTCACCTCAATCTACCCTAGATAATTAGTGTAATGGTCTTAGAAATAACCTTTCTTTTTGTTCAATGAGTAGCATTCATGATATGTGGCAAAAAAAGAGATTGTATGGGTTCTGCCATTCCCACCTGGAAAAAATTAAAGACTCCAGCAAACCCAATAGTCTAATGTCTTTTAACTGGAGCCTAGATCTATAGCTCATTTGTTCCATTGCCCTCCCAAGTACGGGGCTGTAATGCCTAACCCAACTAGAAATCCTGCAGATTATCTTGGTGTCTGCTTCAGAGTAAATTTTTCATGTAAGTGCTAAAGGATAGCAACTAAGGACTTATGGGAATTGGTTAAATGAATTTCGTGCCAATCTTCAAATAAATATTTGTATATGTAGCAGATTTCAAACTAAGACTTGCATTGAATATAACATACCACCTAGAAGTGAAGTTATAAGGAGCCACGAAGCCCTCCTATCTCTAAGTATTGGAGCCTGCATGTGTTCACCAAAATAGCCTCATCATTGTTGAAATGCAAATTTGGCTTGAAGTCACTTACTAGCAACTTTCCAGAGAGGTGTAGCCATGAAAGGAAGGAGAAAGGTTGGCAGTAGATGGAGGGGGAGCAAAGTATACTCAAGAAAGGTGTTTTCATGTTTATTTACTCATGTTTTTAAATGGAAGGAATACCAGCATGTTTCAACATTAATGAAAGAATCCTGGAGAAGGCAAATGATTTATGATAAAGAATAAAAGAGAGAGAGCAGTACGTGGCAGCGAAGAAGCTGAGGAAGAAGGGACTTACAGCAAAGGCAAAGAAAGCCTTAAAAATAACAAGTTCACTATTTTAAAAAGAGGGAAGGACAGGAGGATGGGGCAGTTGATTGGTTAGCTTTGAAGGGTTTTGTGGCAAGGATTTGAAAGCAACCTTATCTATTTTTCCCTGAGGTGAAGTACAAGGTAAAGTCATTCTGTGGGGTTGAGGGGAGTAATAGGTAATTCACAGATTTTAAGTTGTCCAAATACAGAATTAATCAATAGGAATTCAGTGTAATCTTTAGAATATCTGGTGTTGGTTATTCTGAAGATATCAGTACTGTGCTTGTATAAGAAGATAAAAGGAAAAAAATCTGTGAATTCACAGTGGAAATTTTACTCTTTCCTACAGTTTTGTTGTTTCCAGTGCTCAAAACGGAGAAGGTCATTTAATCAATTCATTTGGGAATTGGACCACTGCCTTGTAAAGAAGCAGGTAATGTCCATCACCACAGAAACTCGTCCATAGGGGCACTGCCATCCTTGCAGCCACACCCTAATTTCCATGTGGGGAGGGGGAGGGAGGGAGAAGGTCAGTATGAAGAGTATAAATTAATTTTATTTCTTTTTGCTTTGCTTTTCCTATTGTATGTCTTAAGTAAAGTAGTTTGGGAAAAGGAACTTGCTTGCTTTTACCTGATTGTGAATTTATGTCGGTCCAGCTGTGGGGTTATTGTTTGTATTGCAGCTGCCATTCTAGCCTCTATTATGTTCCATTTCAAAACCAGCATCGCAAATCAGTATCTTTCAGATGCCGGTCACATGGGAAAGTACCTGCTATAAATTGCTGGAGAGCAAAGTTTTTAGTTTCTATAACAACAACTATTTCTTTTTCTTAACATTAAATTGACATAGTGCTTAGCTTCAGTTTTCTTTTTAGCTTTTTACCCTATGTGAAGCTTCACAAAAGTAATGTTTGACAGGGAGGTTATATGCAAAACGCAAAGGTTAGAGAGTATGTGAATTACCCGTACATATGGTCTGGGGTTTGGGTAGTACTGAGACTTAGAAATCTGGAGTATTTCATCTTGATTATCAAGCCGTGTGGAATGCTCCGGGTGTCTCTCCACATGGTGGAAGATGTGGGAGAACACTGGCAGAGGCTCTCCCTTCCCACCCAGTTTAACTGATTGAGACAGGGCAATTTTGTTGGAAAAGTCTGCTGGCAATCTGTAGGTCTCAGCTTGCTCCTCTGTGCCTTGCTGAGAGAAAGAGCTGTTGGAAGCGAATCAAGGCATGAAACTTTTGCTGCTCTAGTTTAAAGCTCATGAAAGCAAATGAATCTCCAGGGCACTAATCCTTTCACCTTGGTAAACATGCAACAAATCTACACGAAAGAAAAGCTGAAAGACATCCCATTTCTCCTCCTGCAGCAACTCAGATACCTGTAGGCTCCAGACTGACTAATAGGTGTCTCATGAGTCTCCACAGGAGGAAAACCATCCTAAGAAAACAAAGAAGACAGAAGTCTGAGGCTAAAAAGAATTCACAAATGCCCATAAAGCCCGGAGTTTCTCTGACAAGAAACCCTGTGTTCTTTCTCTGTCCCTACCGCACATGTTAAGATAGTTTGATAGAAATCAACATGGGTTGCTAATAGTCATTTTGCTTTATTTTTAAACTCACAACAGGATTCAGGCTTTGTGTGGTTGTACTTTTTAATCAACCCCATTCTTCCCCAGTTACTGGCACAAACTCCCTCAGCAACTCGCTGTGTCAGGGAGTGACTTTGAGAGGCAATCTATTAAACCCGAACTGAAGGATTTTTCCCCCTGCAGATCTGTTTACCAATTTTAATTATTGATTGAAAATTGTTTACAATGGATAAAAATACATACTGAAGGTAGGGGATGAAAACACAACACACCTCCAAACCCAAAGATTATTTTCCCTGAGTTATACATTCCTTTTAAAATATTACTATGGATCGTCAGTGTATTTGAGGGCATTTGGCAATCTGTACCAGTGCTTTCATCTCTGGAAATCTAATATCAGGACAAACTAGTGGTTCTATCAAGCCCTTATCAGCAAACAGGAACATGAAAAATAGCATTTGATATATAGTCCCTAGAGGAAATGGTGAGGCAACCTGGCACCAAATTACAGGAAAACTCCAATTATGGATGTTATACCAAGATTTTAATCAATAGAGCTGTGACTTTTCCTCACCAGGGACACATCACTTGGTGAAATACCTGAACTTAGTTTAAAAACCGGGCCTCCGGGCAGTGGGGAAAAGAAAGAGGGAGGAGGCGAGGGGCTCGCTCTACATCTGACCCTAACATCTTTAAAGAAAATAAGGGAGATTCATTCTGGGGACAAAGCTAGGACACCCTCAGAATAAAAGTGCTCTTCCTGAATTACAGAAAGAAAAGATCCCCTCCACCCTACCAGGATAAGATTTCACCGCAGTAAAACAGTTTTATGTGCCCCCCACCCCACCCCTTTCACCCACTTCCATCCAATGTAAGGATGAGAAATCCTCTGACAACTGCTGTTGCCTGCCATTGCTACTAGAAACCATTAGCAGAGGTTTGGCAATGACGTGGATTTTTTGTTACCTGCAAATGAGACAATGTAGCTGGAGGATTGAATTTTCTCTGAAACAGACTCAGACACTGAAGGTCCCAGATTAAAAATATAATAAAAACTTGACAGTCTGTCATTTCAAAGTCATGGGAATGAGTCTTTGTCTTACAGAAGTGAAGGGGGTAAGGATGATTAGGAAGATGGAACCTGAGATCATACCAAACCTTACAAATCCAGGGTACGAGTGCCTGAAAGCTGGAGGCATGATGACCAAGAGGAGACATAACAGCACCCAGTTTTGCCAAGAAACCTGAAGAGAAGATTACAAATATTTATGTGAGATGATCTCCTTGAGGGCCTATGGACACTGTCATACAAGATGTTCTCCTCCTGTTACTACCTTTAGCTAACTCAGTCCACTTTAGTGTCAGTCATGTCTACTCCTCATGAGGCTGTGGAGAATGAAGGGGTGGGGTAGAAGAGGGATGTATGGTCTTCCCACAGCCAGACTCTGTTGGCAAAGGGTAAGATGTCATCAAGTCACAGCGGGAACTGATTCTAGGGTGCAAGAGGGTAACCACAGAGAAGGAAGTGTTGGCCCAGAGGAAAGGGGGGTGACAGAGAGGGGCTCTTGGTGCTGAGGAGGACAGAGAGGCCTAAGATGAAATCATCTTCTTTCTCATTATAGCAAAAATGTGACTCATGAAAGGAAATATGGGAGAGATGAGTGCTTGGATTACTTAAACTGTATCTTTTCAGAGCATTCTTCATTAGAGCCTTTGACAGCATCTTCCAAGTTATTCAGTTTCTAGCCAAAATGCTCAGCCAGGAGATTTTCTAACAAAGTGATTATCAATCAGTGGTACAAGGACCACCAAGTAGAATCCAAAAGAAAGGCTAGAGTTGACAAAATACTTCCCTTCTCTGCAAAGACCTTCACTTCTCTACAAGGTGGTAGAGAAGTGAGTGGAAGCTACACTAACCTCCCCATACCAATCTGGAATCCCAACTAAATTGTAGAGAAATTATCCTGAACAACCAACTGAACACTGGCTGGAGAGAAGTGTTATAATCAAGGACATATGGACAAAACCACTTCACCACAATGAGATTGGTAGGGAGCGCAGAAGAGGTGTGAGAGGGCTGGCTAGATTCCCACAGGTGGCAGCCGAAGTTCCAGAGAAAAATTACAGCAGCTGGGGGGTTCCCCCTGAAAATTGTCTAAACCCCAAGCTGGGCTCCCTAGCTTACAGCAACAGAGACAAGAAAGGGACCCAAATAATATCTAGCTAGAAAAGTAACAGGGTATCTGTCTGCCAGGTAGAGACAGCTGGAGATACAGAGAACCTCTTAAAGGGCCAACACACAAAAGTTTGTTTGCAATCATTTACCCTGGACTCTGGCTGAGGAAAGGCAGAGTGGACTAGAGACATATGAAGAGGGTCTAGGTGGGGGCCTCTGGGGAGAGAACTAAAGGAGTAACCACTAGGATCCCAGTGCTTTGTCATTCCCCATACTGCAGAGTCCATCTTCTCAAGCAGAGCACTCCCCTCTATGTGGCATCAGACTGAGAGGAAGTAATAGCCCCATCCACAAGAACTATTCTGTCTCACCTGGTAGAGCTTAAGCCAGGCTGCAGAGTACAGCTTGAGGCTATATTAGTAAGTTTAACAACTAAGGCAAATCTCTGGGAACTCTGAGACTTTAGCTGACCCTCCTGCAGGTCTGGTGCTAGTAAAAGTTGGCCTCGATACACAGCCTGGTTCTTTCTGAACAACCTAGGCCCAGCACAGGGAGCTTCACACTGTGGATTGCTGATAACCCCTAACACATTGCTCAGGGCCAGTCACAATCAGCATCTAACAAAGGCCTATACCAGAGTCTTTGATCTGGTATAGAGTCTTAGATCTACCTAATAGATAGGAAAAAAAAGACAAAGAAGTAGCCAAAATGGGAAAACAAAAAACAGACCCTAAATGAAAGAACCAGAGAATTCTCCAGAAGAACTAAAGGTAACAGAGGGAAATAATTTATCAGATAGAGAGTTTAGAGTAATGATTATAAGGATACTCAACACCATGAAAAAAGACATAGAAGTCATAAAAAAGGACAAGTCAGAAATAAAGAATGCAGTATTTGAAATAAATAATACACTGGGAGGAATGAACAGTAGATTAGATGAAGCAGAGAATTGAATCAGTGATTTGGAAGACAAGGTAAACAAAACACCCAAGCAGAGCAGCAAAAAGAAAGAATAGAATAAAAAAAAAATGAAGAGAGAGCTCAAGAAACATTTTCAACAACATGAAGTGTAACCACATGTACATCATGGGAATACTGGAAGAAGAGAGTGAGCAAGGGATTGAGAACTATTTAAAGAAATAATGACAGAAAACTTTCCTAATCTGGTGAAGGAAAAAGACACATAAGTCCAGGAAGCTCAGAGAGTCCCAAACAAGTTGGAACCACAGAGGCCCAGGATGAGACACATCATAGTTAAAATGGCAAAGCTTAAGACAAAGAGAGAATCCTACAGCCGCAAGAGAAGAGCAAATAGTTACATACAAGGGAGCAACAATTAGACCATCATTTTATTTCTCAACAGAAACATTTCAGGAGAGAAGGAAGTGGCATAAAATATTCAAGGTGATGAAAAGCAAGGACCTACAACCAAGGCTACTTTACCAGCAAGACTATCATTTAAAATCAAAGGAAAAATAAGGAGCTTCTCAAGCAAGAAGAAGCTAAAGGAGTTTGTTAACAACAAACCTGTATTGTAAAAAATATTAAAAGGCTTGCTATAAGAAAAAGAAAAAAAGAGAAAGAAAATAACAGAGGAAAATAGTCTAACAATAAAATGGCACTAAATATATATCTATCAATAATCACCTTAAATGTAAATGGCTTAAGTGTTTCTACCAAAAGACATAAGGTAGCTGAATAAATAAGAATACAAGACTTATATATATGCTGCCTTCAAGTGACCTATATCAGATTGAAAGATATACACAAACTAAAAGGGATGGAAAAATATATTTTATACAAATGGAAGAAAATAAAATTGGGGTAACAATACTTATGTCTGACAAAATAGACTTTAAAGCCAAGGCTATAGTAAGAGACAAAGAAGGATACTACATAATGATAAAGGGAACAATCCAACAAGAGGATATAACCTAGTAAACATTTATGCACCCAACATAGGAGCATATAAATAGGTAAAGCAAATCTTGATGAACATAATGCGAGAGATCAACAGAAATACAATCATAGTCAGGGATTTTAACACCCCATTGACTTTAATGGATAGATCTTCCAGACAGAAAATCAACAAGGAGAGAGCGGCCTTAAATGACACACTAGATCAAATGTATTTAATTGATATCTTCAGAGCATTTCACCCCAAAGCGGCAGAACATACATAGTTCTCAAGTGCACATGGAATATTTTCTAGGATAGACCACATGTTAAGACACAAAATAAGTTTCAATAAAATTAAGGAGATTGAGATCATATTAAGCATCTTCTCTGACCACAATGCTGTGAAACTAGAAGTCAATCACAAGAAGAACATGGAAAAACACACAAAGCCATGGAATCTAAATACCATGTTATTGAACTATGAATGGGTCAACAAAGAGATCAAGGAAGAAACCTTGAAACAAATGAAAAGGAGAACACAATAATCCAAAATCTGTGGGACACTGGGAAAGCAATACTAAGAGGGAAATTCATAGCATTACAAGCCTAACTCAAAAAAACAAGAAAAAGCTCAAATAAACAATCTAGCTTTATACTTAAAGAAACTTGAAAAAGAACAACAAACAAAACTCAAAGTGAGTCGAAGGAATGAAATAATAAATATCAGAGAAGAAATAAAATAGAGTCTTAAAAAATTATACAAAAGATCAATGAATCCAAGAGCTGGTTCTTTCAAAAGATAAACAAGATTGACAAATCTTTAACTGGACTCATCAAGAAATAACAGAGAGAACCCTCCCCAAATAAAACCAGAAATGAAGGGGAAGAAATAACAACTGACACCAAAGAAATACAAAGAATTGTAAGAAAATATTATGAACAACTCAGTGCCAACAAACTGGCAACCTGGATGAAATGGTTAAATTCCTAGAAACATACAATCTTCCAAAATTAAATTAGAAAGAATCAGAGACTGAATAGACAGATTACACCTAGTGAAATCAAAACAGTAATCAAAAAGCTCCCAACAAACAAAAGCCATTGACTGGTTGGCTTCACAGTTAATTTTACCAAACATTCCAAGTATAACTAACACCTCTCCTTCTCAAACTACTTAAAAAAATTAAAGAGGAGGGAAGCTCATTTTAAGAGGCTAGCATTATTCTAATTCAAAAGCCAGATAAAGACACTACAAGAAAAAGAAAATTATAGACCATTATCCCTGATGAACATAGATGCTAAAATCTTCAACAAAGTATTTAGCATACCAAAGACAGCATGATCAAGTGGGATTTATTCCAAGAATGCGAGATTGG
>VMDR010008972.1:0-34859 GCA_007922815.1 Macrotus californicus
AAAAAAAAACACTTTAGTAAATCACAACCATTTTGGAGGAATTGTCTGTTTCTATCTCATCTACAGGGGATAATAAAACTTAGCCTACTCAACATTGGTAAGAGTTATATAAGCTAACATGAAGACGCTCTGCAAGGTGCTTCTCAAACGCTGAAACTACTCTTCCTCAATGAGTAAGAATAAAGATGACATCTGGCAAACCTTCCCAAGCTGACGTTTGAACCTCTCCTACTTTGGATCTTTTAATCGACCTCTTAGGAATGAGATATGGAGGGTTAAAGATGTGGTGAAGAGGCGGCCGAACCACCAAGCATTCAGGAGGCGGGGCAGGAACCAGCTGTCTGGGCTAAAACCACTCCGGCCCTCCTCTGTCAGCAGCTCCCTGCGGTTCTGGAAACACCTGTCCCGCTAAGCGCGTACTGCAGGGAAGCTGGACCGTACAAGTGAGCCCTTCACGCAGGGCGCCCAGAACGCGCGGTCCCGAATCCCGCCGGCGGGATGGCGGAGGCGGACAGCAGAGGGCACGCGGAAGAGGCAGGTAAATCGCCTCTCCACCTCCCAGCCCTCGACGGGGTCAGAAGCCAACGCTGAGGTGTACACACCTCTGTCCCCTCTTTACCCCAAAACAAAATTCCAGTAATTTCTGGGAGAGGAGGGCAAAAAGTAGCGCCGGGTCAAGCTTGCACCCTCCCGCCTTCCGCTCACCGTAAACCGCGACCGCGCTTCGGGTAAACTGAAGAGCGGCGGCGTCGGAGACATCTTCTCGGCTGCGCGTGCCCGCCACCACGCTGCGGCGCAGACGGATGACGTCAAGCCGGAAGCAACGAGATAACCGGCTCCGTCCGCGGCTAGAGTGGCCTGTGAGCCAAGGGGCGGGGCGGCTAGCAATTGGGAGCTTCAACAGTGACCGACCTCAGGTGGGCGTTAGAAGCCCGAGTCAGCCACGCCATGACAAGTCCTTGTTCGTGGGTAATTTGGGGTGACGATCTGGGGCGGCCGCACCCTGTAACCTCTGCGCTGCCGAGCCGGGCATAGTTCGAGACGCTCACCACGGTGGTTTTCCGAGTTTGGGGAAGCCGGGCTAGTTACGGCTCAATGGGTGCTTGGGAAAGTAACCGTTACAGGATAATCCAAGGCAGGTGGGTTATCTGGGAAAGCTCCAGGCTGGGGAAGTGGTGGCCGTGGCCGTGGGCTGTCGGACCGCAATCATTCTCCTCGAAGGAGTAGTGTCAGCTCCGGATTTACACATCAGCCCTGTAGCTCATTAGCAGTTCACTCTTCTGTGAAATAGAAATAATGCTTATGCCACAGGGCTCCTGAAAAGTGCTAATAAAATGATGAATGCAAGTGTGGCTTGTATGGCAATTTAATGATTATTATTAATATTTTGGAGTCAATTAACTTTGCTGGCATATATGGGTCTCCAGAGAAAGAGAAAGACCGAAGAGGAATGCAGTTTTCTGCGCTGACAGGAAAATTGGTGGCTCCGCGTCCAGGATTGAGGCACCCCTTGCAAAACCCTGCTTTCTCATCATTTTCCTCCCTTGTCTCCTCTCACTGGAGAGACTTGGCGAATGAGAAGCCAAGTAACAGTAACTCTTAGTTGAAATTATGCTAGGGGGAAGGAACTTATATATTGATCCAACTGTAAGAATTTTGTGCTCGTTGTTTCCCTTCCACGTGTACCTAAAAGAAGAAAGCTAGGTGCATTTTACCTAAGCTTCATCAGCATGCAACGAAAATACAGGAAGAGGACAAAAAGATAACTGTGTATAGCGTTGCCTATAAGTGGAAACTGGACAATGATGGCTACCTGGAGCATTGCAGACTTTTTTAGAATCAGCAGAATCATTCAGGTTTGATTGTATAAATCTCAAAATTGGCAAACAAACTGGTATTAACTAATTTAATAGGTATCTGCTGTAATAGGGTTATTATCATATTACAAATGAGTATTAATTATCTAGAGCACAACTAAGACCTGGGAGAGAGAAAAAATTATTTTTTGCAAAACTTCAAACTTAAAAATTAGAGTTTATTGACTCATCTGTCAAAGCCCAGTCACTTAGAATTCTATTTTTCAGCAAACAGTTGTTGGATAGGTTGCGCACAATGGGCAATATGTATTGAAGAAATAAGTATATGAACAAAATGATAAAACTTAATTCCTGTTTTGAGGAGCTCTTAGTTTGGTTAACATAAAAGAAACAAACCATTACAGTATGTATATAATTTCTATCACAAATAATTTAGATAATAGCTGCTGTAAGACATCAAAGGAGAGAGGAATTGCTAACACATGAGGTGGTCAAGAAGCCTTCATGGAGAAGATAGAATATGAGCTGGACCAAGGATTCCAATAGACTTAGGTAGGACTGGGAAGGGGTGAATAGGAAGGACATTCCCAGGGGAGAGAATGGTATGCACAGAGGTGTGGGAGGGAGAAAGCATAGTGAAAGATAGCTGTTTACTTTAATATTGAGTTCTGAACAAAAAGAGGGATGAAGAGTCAGGTTGGAACCAGATCGTATTAATGTTTGAAGTCAAAGAATATTATGGTTTTAAAAATGGCTTTTATGGTTCCTACCAAGTTATAGCTGACAGTATATTTTGGGGGAAGGAGAGAAATGAACTATTTTGCTGGCAAGTGAAGAGACAATAGGAAAACAATCTTCAAGGGATAACGAGGTGTTATTGTTCAGTGGGTACAGATTTTGGCTTGGGGTGAAAGTCCTGGAGTTGGATAGCATTGATGGTTGCACAACAGTGTGAATGTATTTGAAAGCCACTGAATTGTACACTTAAAATGGTTAAGAATGGTTAAAATACTAAATTTTATGTATGTTTTACCAAAGTAAAAGAACAACAAAAAAATCTGATCTAGACATCTTCAAAAGGGCAAAGATAGCACAGATATTAGTAAGATTTGAGACCTTAAGATTTTATTTTAAAAAGCCAGGAAGTAGTAGGTAATGCATTTTAAAAAGACATCCATCAAGAATCATTACAGTAAAAATATTTTAGCATTTAGATCACTTTAATAAATGCTTTATAATTCCCACAGCACTTAACATATAATACTTCATTTCATCCTGTGATATTTCGAGGTGGGTAATGCAACTGTGAGGCCTGTTATACATGTGAGGATGCAAAGTCAAAGAGATGGGGTTCTTGATACAGGTAAATGGCAAAATGAGACTATCCATGGGTTTTGATTCCAAATTTCATGCTCCTTACACTATGTTATGCTGTTGTGATGGTTAAGTTTTAGTCAGAACCTTCTATGAGTCAGATACTTTTCTTGTACTACTTTTACTCCTTACTACAACATTATACATAGTGATATATCAGTGAAGAAACAGGCTTCTCTTTCCTAGGTCACATGGCTAGAGAAAGCTAATTTGGAATTTGAGCCTGGCTTTAATTCCAAAGCCTGTATTTGGCCTTAACTCTTGGATCTTTACTAACTCATTGGCCTAGTTAATGTCTCATAAATTATTTTCTTACAGGTGGATAAGGTTAAGGATCATATTGTCATCAATAACACTATGAGTTTTTGGAAAGTATATAATAATAACAATCAAAGGGAAGACATCCAATAGCAAGTAAACTCTTCACTTAGATTTATTGCACACTTGTTTTTCCTCCTATGCTAGTGAAGGTAAGATGGACCAGGCACAGACTCTCTGTTAGGAAATATCCTCCTTGGGAAATTCTAGGCTCCATGGTTTAGATCAGTTCCAAGCATTTGCATCTTTATTCCTCTTCTTTTTCTTGGTGGGATCTTAGTTGGATTCAAGTTACCATCGGAGTGGTGATATCCAGGAGATGTGGACCATGGGGCAGCTTAGTCTGCTTTTGTTCTAATCTTTATCCTCTAGTCCAGGCTAAAAGAAACTTTTTGTTCCAAACTGACCAGTCAACCACATTAGGATATTGGATTGCAGCTTTTGCTGGTTCAGGTTCTGAGCCTTTGTCATCTTTTTTCTTTCTCTATCTCTCTGTGATTTGAATGGGTTGAAATAATTATATTGACAAGGAACTGATGTTTGAGAGTAAAAGCTGAGCGAAAAGAATGAGACTCTTTTATAGGGAAAGGAATGGAACTTGGATGAATAATAATGGGAGAGGAATGATACTTTGTGAGTATTTTTGTTGAAAAGAGGAATTATGTGTGCTGTATGTTTACAGAGTGGTGGCATTTTTCAAACACTTTATATTAATATTGTATTATTCATGCAATACATATTTATTGAGGACCTATTTTCTGCCAGTCATAGGTACAATATTAGATCATATATGTAGAATTATTTTATAAAATTCTAAGTACTGTATATATCATTATCTAGTATACATGGTAAAATCCTGTCTGGTGAGCTTGGTTGGAAAATGTAGATAAGCATAATTCAAGATGAGAAATAAAATGGTAGATGACTTCCTGCCCTGATAAGTGTAGCTTCCCTGCAGGATTATGCAGAAATTTTGCCTGAAATTGTACCATTGCTTGGCTTGTTCTCATTTCCTGTCCTATTTCTCTCTACCCCTTACTGGTTCCTTTTGAGATCACCTTAATAAATCATTTGCTCACAAATTCTCACCTCAAGGTTTATTTCTGGAGATCCTGATTGTGTTAGTTTGGATATACTGAGAAGCAGACACCAACTGCTAGCGGTTCGATGTGCAAGCGATTTATTATGCAGGGAACAGAGATAGGCAGGGAGAGCTTGCAGACCACAGTGCAAGAAAGGATGGTTAGGTAGGAAGTGTCAGTGAAACACAGCACCAACAGAGGTTTGGCTTTGCCTGTGGGCAGTCCTCAGTCAAATTTCCTAGCTGGAAGAATGTTACAGTGTGCCAGAACGGGTCTACTATCTCTGCCATGCTCAGTCATTGACTAGAAGCAGCCTTAGAAAGCCTTAGAATGTGCAGATGTGATCGATCCAGAGACAGTGGCTGCGCTGTCAGTCAGTTGTGCTGCCCACAGCAAAGGATTTGAGTGGAGCATTTTCATGGCCACCATACTGTCCTGGGGTATTCATTCATTTTCAGGAAATATTTTCTTGGTTTGTTTATTCTCAATAAATATATGTAAACCTGGCACTGTGAACAAAACAGAAGAGTTACTACTCTCATGCAGCTTTTACTCTGTGGGAGAGCATTTTTTTTAAAGTAGATAAAAACAAAAGAATTTTATTATGTGATAAATGCTATGATTGAAATAATAGCTAACATTTATTGAATGCTGTTGTGTGCTTGAATTCTAAGTGCTTTACATGTATAAACTCATTTAATCTTCCCAGCAACCTTATAAAGTAGTTACTTTTTATTCCCAGTTTTCAAAAGAGCCTGAGGTGAACAGTGCTTAAGTAACTAAGCTCCAAGGTCATTCAAAATCAAAGGAATGAGGGACTGTGGTAGAGAATACTTAGGTAGTATTTATTTATTTATTCCAATTACAGCTGACATTCAACACCATATTAGTTTAAGGTGCACAGCACGATGGTTAGACATTTATATACTTTACAAAGTGATCCTCCCAACAAGCACAGCTTTCTCCTGGCACCACACATAGTTACTACAACACTGTTAACCATATTCCCTATGCTGTGGTTTATATCCTTATAAATACTTCGTAACTGCTGATTTGCGCTTTCTAATCCCTCCATCTTTCTTCACCCAGTCCTCCAACCCTCCCACACAGCAACCATCCGTCTGTTCTCTGCATCCACAAGTTCCTCTCTGGTAGGAAAGATCTCTCTGAGGAAGCGCTATTTTAAAACAAAATAATTTATTGATTTGTGTGTGTGTGTGTGTGTGTGAGAGAGAGAGAGAGAGAGAGAGAGAGAGAGAGACAGACCCATTTGTTGTTCCTCTTATAATATTTATGCATTCATTGGTTGATCCTTGTATCTGCCCTGACCAGGTATCAAACTAGCAACCTTAGCATATCAGGGCGATACTCTAACCACCTGAGCTACTTAGCCAGGGTCAGGAAGTGCTATTTAAGTTAAAATTTAAAGGATGGGAAGGGAATTAGTTACGTGTTTGTGAGGGTGAGATTTGACAGGGGAAGGCAAGAAAGAACATTCAGGTAGAAGGAACAGCATGTACAATGGCTTATGTTAGGGAAAAAAGGTTAACACATTTGAGAACTGAAAGAAGGCCATAGTGAGAAAGATGGAGAGCAGTGGAAAAAGACATTGGAGAAAAGAACAGGGCCAGATTCTTCAGGACTTTGCAATTCTCTAGAGTTTCATTCTCTTCTGCATACTACAGTCTTCTGGAATCTCATGGAACACAAAGTTTGTTTTTAAAAGTTCTCTACTTTTTGCATAAACTGTTTCAGAGGAGAGACATTTGCTTTCATTGGTCACCTTGTTTCCACTCTGGAGCATCTGATTTTCTTCATATGACTGGTGATTTTTCATTATGTGTTATGTTTATAAATAAAGGTTGAGATTGTTCAGTCCTAATAGTTATTGCAGAGGATGCTCAGCACACTTCCCATTCCTCACTTGCCATTCCCACCCCCTTTCACCCTGTTCTTGTAATAGACAAAACAGTTGTGGGCATATGACCAGACCTGGCCAGCAATAAGTCTCTGACATTTTTTTCTGCAGCTGGAAAATATGGCTGCTGTTCTTGTCAGAATTCGTTTTTATAAACAAGAGAAACCTACTTTGGTTAGTGTTTTGAGATGTAAGTTATTGGGAGGGTATCAGGAAATTCATGCAACCAAGTGGAAGGCTGGAGATAAGACTTGAGCTAAATGGAAGTATGACATAGTTCCACCCTTAAGATATCCTCATTGACACCATCTTTAATGGTTTGGCTCTGCTCCTGGATTCTGTGGCCCCAAGACACTTGCCACCATGTCACTGAACACAAACCACCACAGCTGCAGCTGTCCTGCACCATTTCCAGCTTTCAGACCTATGTGCTTTTTCCTCTAGATTCAAGGTCTTGACTGGGAGTATCTGAGTGGTTACACTCAGGTCTTGTGTTTTTGCCCTGGCTTGCAGAGAACAGGGAAAGTTATGCCCATTCTTCCTCTTTCAGTTTCTGTGGTGAGCTGCAGAGCCCTATCTTGGGAGTTCCCTCCTACTGGAAAGGATATCTGGATGCTGAGCAGCCAATAGGATAGTATCCATTGGTTCTGTACAATTTTCTATTACTTCAGGAGCTGTGGTGAAAATTGAGCTCATGATGCCATCTTCCCTATTACTCAGAGAAAGCCAATCTATACAAAGAGAAAATGAGGCCAACCCACAGAAACGATGGGCTATAGGAAAAGAAAAGAGAGTAACAGAGAGATGTTCAGTGCAGGGAGAGATGTAGGGAGAGAGATGGGAAGGTGGTGGGTGCAAATTATTCTGAGCTTGGCTTTTTCATGTCAGATGACAGCTGTATTATACTCTAAGTTACATGAACTATTAAACCCCTTTTATGGTAGCGTAATACTATTTGGTGTTGGATTTCATTCATTTGCTGTCAAAGAGTCCCAATTAATGCAGGAGTTGAGGTGGATTTCATCTACAATTTTGTGAGTTATTGTTTAGTTTCCTTTTCATTCCTGAATGCCAGAAAGAAGAGGCAGGGCTACCGCTATGAAGTTCTGAATGGAGTGGGTTGACTCTCAAATGATCCATTGTGCTAGAGGTTATGGTCCCTCAGGGGTGTCCACCCTTTTTGCATTTCTGTGCCAGACTAGAAGAAGAGTTGTCTTGGGCCACACGTTAAATACATTGTGACACATAATCACAAAAAAATCTCATAATGTTTTAAGTAAATTTACAATTTTGTGTTGGGCTGTATTCACAGCCATCCTGGGCTGCATGTGGCCTGCAGGCTGCGGGATAGACACCCCTGGAGTGGTTTTGCACACCCCTTTTTCTATGAGCCAGGTGAAATCTGTAGTTGGATTTTACCTCTGAGCAGTGGTGGATCTTTCTTTGCATGCACAGGAAAGTAGCAGGCATGCTTCCTCTTAGGTGAGGGGTGAGTTTAGTGGCTGTAGACATTAATATGAGCCTATCATATATGACTGGAAGTGATCTGGTAAGTATGATTTATTTTCTGTAGTAATGATGACTCTAAGACCTCAAGTGTTAACTGTGGGAAATTTGAGAGAGGGATGGAAGAGGAGTGTTTTACTCTGGGTCACCTCCCAAAATAGAGTCAAAGTCTTGTGTCCAGGTATTTTATTTGAGAAGTGATCCAAAGAAGCAGTGGAACTAGGGAAAGAGAAACAGAGGAGAAAAAGCCATTGCAGAGTACCTCATAGTATTGGTCACTGCTGTAGTTTGACTAGAACTCAATTTCACTGGACTCTTTTGAGGAGATATATATAATGTGTCTCAAAGTTGCTTGCTCAAAGAAAGGAGGAAAGCACTTATCCATTGACACCCAGTCCCCTTCATCGAGGCTGACTTAGGGGATGTTGCTGGTGCGCATGCATTAATACATAGAGGGCTCCCACAGGGGTTCTTTGCCATCCCGTGCAATATTAGAGAAGCTCTGGGGCAGGAAAACAGAAGATGTATGTATGATGCAGCTGAAGTGAAGTGTTTTCAGTTTCACCTGTGTGGACTTGGCTGTCATAGCAGTGGCTAAAGTAAAAGTGGGTCCAAAGAATGGGAAGCAGGGCCAAGAGGTGTCTGACATAAGGGGGAGAAATGTGCTGACTTCTTAAACTTTTTTTTATTGATTGATTTTAGAGGAGAGAGATTGAAACATTGATTTATTGTTCCACTTATTTATGCATTCATTGGTTGATTCTTACATGTGCCCTGACCAAGGATTGAACCCGCAGCCTTGGTGCATTAGGACAATGCTCTAACCAACTAAACTACCCAGCCAGGGCTGAATTCTTAATCTTATTTAAGGGGGGAGTGCTAAAATAAACTGTTTCATTGGGTCTTAGCTAATTAAAAATAGTAGGTTCAAGTGTATTGATTTTTAAAACATAAATGATAATCATTTCTAGAACATAGAATAATATATACGCCTCCAAGATCACTGGAGAAAATAAGAAAAATATATAGTTTATAGAACAAGAGTTAGAAAAGAGGCAATGAAAGCAAAAATAGACAAGTGGGAGTCTATCAACCTGAAAAACTTATGCACAGAAAAGGAAACAAAAGAATTAAAATAGAGCCTATAAACCCTGGCAGAGTAGCTCAGTTGGTTAGAGTATTGTTCCCCGATATGCTAAGGTTGCAGGTTCAATCTCCAGTTAGGGCATTCAAGAAGCACCCAATGAATGCATAAAGAAGTGGAACAACAAATTGATGTTTCTCTGTCTTCTCCCTCTTTCTCTCTCTCTAAAAATCAATAAAAAAAAAAAAAGAGAGAGACCACCTATGGAATGGGAGAAAATTTTGCAAACCATACATCTGGTATGGGGTTAATATCTAAAAGATATGAGGAACTCCAGCAACTCAATGACAAAAAAACAAATAACCCAATTAAAGAATGTGCAAGATTCCCACACAGACATTTCTTTAAAGAAGACATACAATGAACAACAGGTATATGAAAAGGTATTCAACATCACTGGTCTTCAGGTGAATGGAAATCAAAACCACAATGAGGTATCAGTTCACACCTGTTAGAATGGCTATTATCAAAAAGAGAAGATAATTGTTTGTGAGGATGTGGAGAAAAGGGAACCCTTGTATACTATTGGGGGGAATGCAAAATGGTGCAGCACCTATGGAAAACAGTATGAATCTTCCTCAAAAAATTAAAAACAACTACCATATGACTAAGCAACCCCAGCTCTGTATGTATGTATGTGTGTGTGTATACATGTATATATCCAAAGAAAATGAAGTCATTATCTCAGAGATCTGCACTCCCAGGTTCATTGAAGCATATTCACAAAAGCCAAGATATGGAAACAACCTAAGTGTCTATTGATGGATGAATGAATAAAGTAAATGCGAGATACACACACACACACACACACACATGTGTATATACACACACTATAAATGTGTGAATGTGTGTGTGCATGTGTGTATAGTCTGCCTGGAGAAAGTCCAGCCATTGTTAATATAGTGGGTACCGTTTGCGCAACATCATAGTAACCTGGCAACCAAGGAGAGGTCTGGAATGCACATGTGTGAACAATGATGACTTCACTGTACTAGTAAGTGGGGGCAGTAGATGCCCCTGAGTGAGCATGCATCTGTGTGGGTGTTACATTCAAAACGACTGAGAGTATAGCAACAAATCTGCGTCAAATTTTGTGTTAAGCTTGATCATTTCTCTATGGAAACTATTCAGATGATTCAGAAGGCCACAGCTATAGGCAACTGGTGATTGGCAGCTTCATGACAACATGCCCATTCATGTATCATGTCTTGTGCAGAGTTTTTTGGTGAAACATCAAATAACACAGGTGACTCAGCCCCCCTGCAGCCTAGACTTGGCATCCTGCAACTTCTGGCTTCTCCCAAAACTAATCACCTTTCAAAGGGAAGAGATTTCAAACCATCAATGAGATTCAGGAAAATACAATGGGGCAGCTTATGGTGATTGGGAGAACTGAATGAGGTCCCAAGGTGCCTACTTTGAAGGGGGATGAAGGGTCATTGTCCTATGTACAATGTTGTATCTTGTATCTTCTTCAATAAATGTCTCTATTTTTCATAATACATAGCTGGGAATCCCCTGGACAAACGTATATATGTATGTACACACACTAGAATATTATTTAACCTTAGAAAAAGAAATTCTGCCATTTTAACAAAATGGGTACATCTGGATGACTTTTTTTTTTTTTGAGAGGGAAATCTTTATTATTTTCTGTATAAAAATGTCCATCAGGTGCAAATCGAAGGGGTTGGGGGCAGATGCTTATACAGGAACAACAACGGGACAGCCCCAGCAGTCTTTTGACCCTTTCTCATGTAGGCCTTGCTCAGAGTCCTAGGTGATCCACAGCTCCAGGGTGAACACTGAGAGGGGGCGGGGGCAGAAGGCTTAGGGAGACAGCAGAGGAGGATCAGCAGAGGTCATGAGAAGGCCAGAATCCAGGGTCAGGCCTGGTCAAAGTTGAGTTTCTTGGAAGGGGGAGTTTCTCCTAGCTCTTCAATATCCACCAGGTCACTGTTGGTGTCGGAGTCAATCACAGCACTGAGGGTCACATCAGCTTTCTGCTTCTTTATGGGAGGACCCCTGGCCTCAGGGACACTGGAGCTGCTTAGTGGAGGGGTAGCTGGAGGGGGCTTCTTGGGCTCGCTCTTGGGTGACTCAACTGGAAGGGGGACACCAGAGTCTTCATATACTTTGTACTTCACAGTGGTCTTTATCTGAGCCACTGTCGTTCCTTGATGACACAGCTGATGTGATTAAGATCGTCCCAAACTGCTTCACAGCAGCCCTCAGCATCCCTATCTCTGCCTCTGTCCACTTGGCACCCACGGGGAAGAGTTGGCCAAGGGATGCAGCTGCATCATTAGCTCTCCACACTTGGTGAATGCGGCTCCCACTGCGGAGGTGATCTCTCGGACCTTTGTGGATGCTGATGTCATGGCCCCGCGGGCCTGGGGCACTGAGACACTGCAGCCGCCACCACTGCCACCACCTAACCCCACCACTGCCACCACCTAATCGTGGATGACATTTCACTAAATGAAATAAGCCAGACACAGAAAGACAAATACTGTGTGATTTCATATATATGGAATTAAAAAAGGTGAACTCATAAGGGCAGAGCAGAATGGTGGTTGCAGGGGAGTGGGGGAAATGGGAAGATATTTCAAAGGGTACAAAGTAAGTCCTGAGGACCACAACTTATACAGCATAGTGACTGTAGTTAATAATACTGTATTGTGTACTTGACATTTGCTAATAAGATCTTGAGTGTTACCACAAACAAATAGAATAACTGTGTGAGGTGATATGTTCATTAGTTTGATTGTGGTAGTAATTTCACAATGTATATATGTATCAAAACATCACATCATTACTTACACCTTAAATATATACAATTTGTATTTGTTAGTTATACCTCAACACTGGAAAAAAATTTAAAATTGTCCTACCATATATAAACTTAAAACAATAGCAATTAGGATACTATAGTTATGGTTTAGGGAAAGACAAATAGATTAATGAAAGAGAATAGGGAGCCCCCCTAAAGTCCCACACACTATGTGGGTGCTTAATATTCCATTGTATCACAGAAGACATTGTGATTCAGTCAGTAGGAAAATGGAAGAGTAGATGATAAATCATCCTGGGACAATTGGTTATCCTACATGTGGGAAAATAATGCACTTCTCATATCAAAAAATTCCAGGTAGACTAAAGACATAGTATGAAATCCAAAACCAAATTATTAGAATATGTCCTAATTACCTTGCAATAGGGAGGGATTTCTGAAACAAAATAGAAACCATAAAGGAAAAGATTGATAATTTTGGCTACATTAAAATTTACTTTTAATTCATCAAGATACATAATAAAAATGGAAAGATGGGATTTAGAGTGGTAGAAGATATTTGCAACTCATATAACCAGTGATTAGCATGTAGAATAAACACTTGTAAATATTTAAAAGTGTCAAACCCTCCCCCCAAGTTAACAATGGCAAAAGACATAAACAGGAAATTCATGCAGAAGAGGAAACACAAAAAGACGCCTAATCTTAAGTAAGCAGGGAAATGCATTAAACAATACTGAGATACTGTTTTCTCATCTACTGTATTGGCATTAGTTAAAAAGCCTGATGAATGAGTGTCAATGAGGAGGTAAAGCTTGTATACTTAGAGTATGGAAATTTATCTGGTACAACCATTTGGGAAAAGTAAGGTTGAAGATGTATAATAATACTATTCAATCCAATACTTCTGCCGTAGGTGTAGACACAAGAGGATTTCTTAACATGTATACAGAAGCATGTTCAAGAATGTTTCAAGTCCTGGCTGGTGTGGCTTAGTGGATTGAGCACCAGGCTGCAAACCAAAGGGTCAGCAATTCAATTCCCAGTCAGGGCACATTCCTGGGTTGTGGGTCAGGTCCCCAGTAGGGGGCGCTTGAGAGACAACCACACATTGATGTTTTCCTCTCTTTCTCCCTCGGTTCCCCTCTCTAAAAATAAGTAAATTTGCCCTGGCTAGTGTGGCTCAGTGGATTGAGTGCCAGCCTGCAAACTAAAGAGTCCCTGGTTCAATTCCCAGTCAGGGCACATACCTGGGTTGCAGGCCAGGTCCCAGGTAGGGGGCACATGAGAGGCAACCGCACAAGAATGTTTCTCCTCCTTTCTCACTCCCTTCCTCTCTGTCTAAAAATAAAATATAATCTTTAAAAAAATGTTTCAGTACTGTTGGTAATGCCACAGAATTAGAAGCATCAAGTGTCAGTCAATGAATATAGTTTTAAATATTCAATTGATGAGTGTGAAAGGCAGTGAAAATTAAAGAACTAGATCTACTTTTTTCAGTGGGAATAAATGTCTCACTGGTTGAAATGAACATGATTTATAATTTCTAAAAGGAATACAAAATTTTGTGGAGGAAGGAGAAAGCTCTGGGAGGTACTAAGGAAAAGGCATTTTGTGGATGAAGCTGTTTTTTTCATTAAGATATCATTTAATTTCTTTCTATCCATAACATTAATTACCTTGAATTCCATTGAAATGATAGCTTCTTGAAATAACTGGTTCTTACCACAAGGGGTCAGCATTTGCGTGGAAATATTTCCTGTAAAGTAACTGGAAAAACAGAAAAAATAAACTTTTTTGTATTTGAATGTATTCCTATCTGATTTGGAACCTGGTATTGACCTTCAACTGCCTTACATGCAAATTTTAAGTAACTTATTACAGAAAATGGTATGTGTAGTTCTATGTTAGAATACTTCACTTTTATTAGTTCTGAGCAACTCAGCAGCTCCGTGCTGCAGAAGGCAAGAATGCTCATTTTGACTTTGATATTGTTTTTCTTTCAAGGAGTTCCTCTAATGGCTGTTTATATCAGTTTAAAAAATAAGTAATACATCAGGAGGAATTACTAAGTTATGATTATTTCATGAGGTTTTGTGACCCTCACTTAGCATGTATTATTTTTAATACTCTTAGAGGAAAATGGAACACTTTGCCATCAGAACTAGAAGAAGTCTCTCCAGTTGGTTCTGGTTAGACTTTCCACTACAATGTTTCTTTACCCAACTCCAGCTTCCTTCCACCCATTTTGTAAATGGAAAGTAGTGAAGAGTTTCCTGTTTTGAAGTCAGCACCAGACCTACACTGAATTGTCAGCGTTGATGGCAGTGAATTGAAGCCTGGGAGACTAAGATAGCATTTTTATTCAGACACCATCCCAACAGTGCTTTGCACACAGCCTTGTATTTGAATGTTTGCCTTAATGAAAACAGAAACCTGATCAATCCATACCCAGCTAAAAATCCTTCAGTGGCTCCAAGTAGCTTTCAAGACTTAGTTGAATTAGCTCCGTGTTCTAAAATATTCATAATGTGTCCTTGCCTAACCTGCCAGCCTTGTATATTAATATATTTATAGTAAAATCAGCTACTATATGCTGAGCACAAATTATACATCATTATTGTCTTTCATCATTTATATACATGGTCTCATTTATTCCTTTTTGAAATGATTGTGTGCAAATGAGGAAACCAAGACTCAAAGAACTTAAAAAAATCTTTATACAACTGAGGTTTGAACTTGAGTGTATTTGACTACAAAATCATAGCTATATATTACACTTTTCATCTTGCCTATCCTCACAACCACACACTCTGCAGTCACATGGAACTACTCTCGCTTCCTTTGTCATAACTTCTGCATACATTTTTGCTTCTTCTGAAATTTCTTTCTTAACTTGCTCTAACTGGTCAAATCCGCCTTGTATTTAAGACTCAGCTTAGTCATCACTTGCTGTGGTTGACCCTCCCTGATCCATTCAGTTATGTTCTTGCCCCTGCTGAGTTACAGTGTCATAGTCCCAGTAGGTTTTTTTAGAATGTGTGTGTGTGAGTGCAGCAGAAGATTGGGGAAGTAATTGCTGATGCTACACTGGAAGAATCATTGCTCTGTGTAGGGTGGAAATCCATTTTTAGCTTAAACCCCAACAAGGAAGTGATTCTTCCTTCCAAAGGGAACAAAATAAGTCCATCTCCTTTGACCTCAGGATAAGTCACTTGGTGGGGGGTGGAGGGAATAGTGAATTGATTGAAGCAGTAACTAAAATTTCCAGACAGAACTCCCAAGTTGGAGTTACAGGGCCAAGAGAGCTGCAAAAACCATTACCTGGGTTAACAAATCAAATAGGTAGCTGTGCTAAAAGGTGAGGCTTAAACTTTGAGTCTTTGCAAAAGTAAAGACCAAAAGGGCCTTGGAAATAAGGAGCAACAACCACCATCCAAACTGCTATAGAGAATTTGGGTACTTGGGATGGGCTAATACAGAGAAGCAGCATTCCTTTCTTAAATTTATTTTCTTAAGGTAACTCATTGCTGTTTGAGTGTGCTATGTGGGAACAGAAATTTTGAGGAATTATACTTCCAACATTTCATTTCTTTCTCAAAAAATTGAGAGCTAGATTCTTTCCCTTAGATTTGTAGCATAAGCATTGCCTTTCTTTTTTAGCTATGGCTTCTTCCTCTTTTTTTTATTTACATTTTGAACAGTTTTTTAGTTGATGAGACTGGAAATTTCCAGGCTGAATTATGGCTCCATTTTCTTGAGAGGAAGGAGTTGTTTAAAGATATGGCCTTTAGTTTCCCATTTCAAGTAATTTTTTTTTTTATCACCCATTCTCAAAATGAGAAAAGGAAGGGAAAAAGCATTCACTAAGCACGTGCAAGTGCCAGACAACTCTTTCACATTATCTCATTTAATTCCCAACACAGCCCCTATATGTGTTAGTATTCTCACTGTTTCATTGAGGCAGAGACAGAGAACGATAGAGGTTGAATAACCTGCTGGTAAGTGGGGAAGCTGAAGTTAGAATAACATCAAGTCTGATTCCACTGCCCTAAGGTGTCCCAAATTTGAAGGAAGAATAAGCCCCATTTTTAAAGGCAACCATTTCATAGACTCCTTGTGTAGACTAAAATTATTTTAATGTTTCTTAAGTAAACAAGCATAAAACTAGATGTTTTATGCTTATGACATAAGCATTCTTTGTGATATTTATATAACAACAGAACTAGAAGCAAGTACAGAACTTAAACAAAAACAAAACTTCAAATACAATTAGTATGATTTTGTCAAAATAAAATTGAGGTTTGCAATATAAACACAATATTAATTCTCATGGTACAGTTTTGTTTGACTTTTTAGTTTGGTATTTCTAACTGCTATGTGATGATTTCATTGTCATTATCATTTTCTCTTTGAGCTACTGTGAAAATCCCAGATTTGTATAGCACCTCATGATACAGTTTAGACTTTGCTCGGCCCAATGGATTATTTTGTTACAAAATATTTTGTTGTTCATTAGCCCATGACAATAAAAAAAAAAACACTATATTACTGGAATGTTCACTCCTTGAGGGTGGGCCCTTTGTCTGCATTTTTCATTGTTGTGTTCTTGGTGTCTGGAACACTGCCTTGCACACAGTGGGTGCTCAATAAATGTCTAATGGATGTAGGAGTTAATGAACAAAGAAATAATTGGGGTTAATATATTTTTAAATGTAAATGCCAGCCCTGAAATTTTGTGACAAAAAGAGATTGTAAAGTGGTCATCCAGATGATTCAATCTGTGCTTATACTGTGGAGATAGTATTTCCAGATAATTATTTATTGATTTCTCCCTGTATTGTTCCTCTCCAGGCCTACCCTTTCTTCCTACCCAAACTGTTCAAGCAGGTACTTGAGCTCTAGGCCTACGACCTTATGGGAGAGATCTGGTTGGTCAGAAAAGCAAAGATTGTTTGCAGGCTTTCTTGCTTTGTGTTCTGTAAGCCTCCAGATCAAAGCCACTTCTAAGTACACTCTTCCTTAATGTGCTGCTTATCTTCCACTCATACCTTCATTTTTCTCAACTCTGATCTGTGCCCTTGGAGGCTGATCACATGAATTTTATCATCCAGCCTTTTGGCTTCTGCTTGGATTTGGCCATTGGGAGGCAGTTGCATGAGATGGGGGCAGGGGACAGGGGCACAGCTCAACTCAATGACTCTATGTTTGGACAGATGGCCTTCCTCCCTCACAGCCCACCATGCTTCGGTGTTTGGGCTCTGTGAAAGGTCATAGAGTTGTGACAAAACCCTGAAAATGTTGGGTGAGGGAGCAAGGATGTCTGAGGTTGTACTCCAGGTGGAATAGTAGATTCAAAGTTATGTATTAAGTTTAATGAAAGAGAATTAAGTAATATATTTTTTCCACACATAAATTTACACACTCTCTAGCCTTGACTGGTGTGGCTCAGTGGATTGAGTGCTGGCCCGTGAACCAAAGGGTTGCTGGTTTGGTTCCCAGTCATGGCACATGCCTGGGTTATGGACCAGGTTCCCAGCTAGGGGTACATGAGAGGTAACCACACATTGATGTTTCTCTCCCTCGCTTTCTCCCTCCCTCCCACTCTCTCTGGCAATAAATAAATAAATAAATAAATAAATAAATAAATAAAGTCTTAGAAAAGAATTGTGTACCCTCTATGGTATTTTTTAAGGTTATCATTAAAGTGGAAACTTAGAACTTTAAAATTGTCATAGTGAGCTCAGTGAACACCTCCAGGAATACAATTTGAGGCACACTATGTTATGTCATGCTAAACTTTGAGTTGTCACATTCTAAAAGCTTGTTTCTTGTGTGCATGAATAAAAGTTACACTCTGGGGGCCCTGGCTGGGAGGCTCAGTTGGTTAGAGTTTTGTGCTCATACGCCAAGGTTGTGGGATCGAGCTCTGGTCAGGGCACGTACAAGAAGCAACCAATGAATGCATAAGTAAGTGGAACAACAAATTGACATTTCTCTTTCTCTAAAATTAATAAATAAAATTTCAATTTTTTTTTAAAGTTATACTCTGGGAGGCAGTAAAACACAGTGGATAAGAATAAGAAATCTCCATTCCAAATCCAGCATTGTCCCTGAACATCTATATGACTTTTAGTAAATTGCTTAATTTCTGTGCCTTAGTTTCCACTTCTGTAAAAGTACACAATACTTTGAGGATTAAATAAGATATTATGTGCAAATAACTCAGAAAGGTGCACATGGTAACTGCCCAATAAGTTATTATTACTGTGACCTCAGTAGTCACTCAGCATTCATTTGTTTCTCTGACATTACTTACCATAAACCCTGCCATGCACATCAGGGGGCACTCATGCAAAGGTGAACAACGCATTGTCTGCGTCCAAGCAGATGGCTAGCTGTTCACCAAGAAATCCATCTCTTCTTTTTCTTGGGCACACAGGTAGACTACCTTTCTTGTACCCTTACATGTAGGTATAGACTGTAACTAGCCAATTATTGGTTTTAACTAATGAGGGAGTAGAATTTTGCATGTCCCTTTTGAGCCAGGGTTTTTAAGAGGCAGTTTTGCCCTCTTTATTCTTGTCCCCCTTCCAGTGTTTTGATGCAGAAGATGACAAGGCCCTAGGAAATGACACAGCCATAAAACAGATGCAGCCTGGGTTTCTGACTCGCCGTGTGGAAGAGAGCTGCTAAACAACTTGGAATGTCTTCCTCACACTGAATTATGGGGAAGAGATAAACTACTATGGTCTTTGAGCTATTATATGCTCTTTTGAGGGGCTGTTTATTATAACAGCTAGTATCATCCAAATTAGTACACTCTTATAATGGAAGACATGGAAAGAGTGGATTTTTGCAATCAAATATGTTTAGTTGGATTCATATTTTCAGGGAGTGGGGTAGAAGCTAGAAAAATGGAATCCTTTCACATCCTGGTTTTTTTATTGTTGTTTGTTTGTTTGTTTGTGTTTTACTGAAGCCAGGCCCCTCCCATATCCTCCTTGTCTCCTACTGTGTTTCACCCGGGGCAGTGTCTCCTCAAACCCCTTCTCCATCATTTTCTTTGTTATTAGAGCTACCAAACAGCAGCCTTCTCAACTCTGCCATGAAAGGCATCTGCTAAAAGTGCTGGCCCTTTTTACATCTGCACCATGCTTTGTATGTCTTTATGTAACAGTATGATGAAAAGCTCTTCCTGACCCTTAGGTTCCTTTCTCAAATGATCAATTGACAGTTTGTACAGTGAGAGGTTGGTCTTCCAACAGTCCATAAATAATGTGACTTACTAATCAAAGGAATTTCATAATACTTAACCGTTTCTCTTAAAATATAGTTTACTGTTACTTTTGGAAGATATTTTTAAAATTTCAGGTTAACTACACTTCAGGTTAACTACCTACTTCTTGAGACAGAATACCTTCCTTTCAGTCAGCACTTTTCAGGAGTAAAAGGCCTATACCTTCTCTAGATGACAGAAACAGGTAGTGGTTCCCATACTGTTTTATCACCATCCTACAACCTAAATGATGGATTTGACAGAGACATTTCTGAGCACGCAAATGGGCACACATTTAGTAAATCTGTGTTATGTCCCCAGACAGGCCTCTGCAGAGTGGGCTCAAGTGAGGACAGGTTCTGAGGGTGCTGCTCTAACTTGGTGGCACAGGGAGGCCTAGCTTGGGTCAGTTCCAGTGTGGACCTGCTCCAGGCACGGATGGAGGTATGGGTGGTATCCAGTTCTCTCCCTTTTCCAGGGCACTGCCAATCTGCAGCCTTGGCTTGAAAGGTGTAATAACACAACTAAAAACAAATCATAAGCGCATTTTTACCTGAAGCTGCCAACTGTCCTGGCTTGACCGTTCTCATCCAGTAAGCAAACCTGAATCTCAGAAAAAAACAGGCACTTTAGAAACATTTGGAATTTTTCTCTCTTTTTAACTCCCGAACCCTGGAACCAAAAGAAGGCAGTACTTCTTAAGTTGCTGTATGTACATCGAAGTGCCTGCATTGATAATACTTGCTATCGGGGCTTTATTTTACATATTAAAATAATATTCCGACTTGGAAAAAATTACCCTTTTGGCATGTTTTCAGAAAATAAATGCTTACCATGTGAGCCTTTAGAAAAAAGGAAGGGAAATTAGTCACTCAATACTTCGAAGCATCCAGCAACTTCTAAATCCCTTAAAAAAATCAACACAAGGCAGACCTCTTGCAGATTTCTTAATTTTTTTTTTTTATTCTCCTAGGAATGCCAATCTCTCAGAAGGCTGGAGCACAATTTTTGAGCCAGAATTGGCCAAAACCAAATTGTGGTTTTTCATTTTTCTGTAGCAATGGCATTCAAACTGGTAATAACTTTAGCTGCAGCCTGAAGTGTGCCCCCCAAAAGCAGGCAGAGTGGGGTCTGGCACAGAGATATTTTTCTGACCTGCTATGCAGAGGGTATCATGTTCTGGCCAGTTGCTAGAGGAGTAGTGACCACCCACTGGGCAAGGAACTTATGGGAGAAATTCTGAATTCTCCAGCCCAGCACTACCCTCTGGTTTGGCAGGAGGAGTCACCAAGAAAAAACACGGACTTAAGTGCCAAAGAGCTTCCTTAAAAATAATATTCCATCTTTGTCATATCACATCTTTTCCTTGCACTTACGACAGCAGGAAAGTTAATCAGCCACCATTATAGCTCCTCTTTGGGTGGCCTTGACAGAAACTGGGGAGGGTAATTCCTGCGATGGAGAGGGATGCAAACAGCATACCTGGTGGCTCATTTTATAAAAAAGGAAAAGTGGCCTGAGATAGAACTCTTGGACAAGAGTGAGTGACTTGGCTGCTTTGGTCAGGGCTCACAAGGAACCAGATTGGAAGGTCTGTGATAAGGTAACTGGGGGAAGAGGCGTGATGATGAACCAGTGGTTGTGGGCACGAAGTTTGTATATCTTATATTAACGCCCACCAGAGAGCTCCCACTGCACAGGAAGCTCTCAACAATGAGGTAGACAAGATATCTAATCTTGTGGATATGGATGGTTCATGAGCCTTGAGGAAACCAGACTATCCACTTGGTGGCAGAGTGATTTCAATTTCAGTTTGTCCTTAACCAAAACCAACACCTGCTCTGCCCACATGTTTCTGTTAGTGCCACCATCCAAGGACTCACAGAATTTCTGATTTATTGAAGTGGCATCCTGCACAACATTGTGACAATGGGAACATGGCCATGAGAGCCACTGGTCTTAGCGGATATCTGATTAACTAAAAGTAGGTAGTCTAAAGGGACAGTGGATAGACTGTTAAAGGCTCAGTAGGGTGCTAGCCTTGGGACAGTAACCTTTGCTGTTAGGGTGCTGTCCTCCAGTGTGCAGTACATGCACTGCCTCAGTGGCTATGTGGCTATGTTCCTAATAATTAGAATTTATAGGCACAGGTACCAAGGGGTAGAAGTAGAAGTCGGTGTGGATCCTTTCACCATCATTGCTTCTCAAGCTTGCAGCTTTAGGCTCTGTCATATTAAAGGTCCTGGTTCCTACCAGGGAAACACCAGATAGTCATTGAACTTGAAGCTGTGACTACTGCCAGGTCATTTTGGGCTTCTCATGTCAGTGGAAGAACTGGCAAAGAAAAGAATTACTGCACTGGTGGATGAAGTTGGCCATAATAACCATGAGGAGTAGGGCTGCTCTACATAATGAAAGCATGGAGGAGTTGACGGGAGCCCAGAGGACTCACTTGGGCACCTCTTACTGTCTTTTGGTGCTTCGATGCCAGGGATAATGGTATACGGGCAACTTCAACAGCTATGGCTTGACGAGGCTAAGCAGCTAAGGACTCAGGGCTGAGATTCTGGGTCAGCCCATCAGGCAGGCAGCCTCAGCTACCTGGACTGGCCAAAGGTGAGTGAAATGTAGCAAGGGTGGTGGAGGAGAGAGATGAAGCCTTTATCTTGGGATCTGCTTTCCAAGGAACTCGAAAAAGATCCCCAGCATCTGGGCATGGGATCTGGAACATAGTAGCAAGGCCCTTTGTGGTTGACTACATGAATCTGTGATGAATATATGAATGTAGAGCTGTGCCTTGTGCTCTGTAGTAAAGTTGCTCAAGTTAATTCACGTTTGAGAAGGGTTTAGGGATCTCAGGGGGAAGTCTGTATGTTAACACATGGCACTCCCAGCCCCTGTTTCAGCAACGTTCACTAACTGTCCCTCCCACAGAACCAGAGTCTCATGGTAAAGGCACACAAACCTTTGGAAGTGCACCAAACCACCTCTACCCTTGCCTCCCCAAGCCACTGTGTCACCAGCAGGAACTCATTATTCCCTCAGAGTCAGAGTGACAGAGAGAAATACAATCACTTAAGGCTTAACCATTTTCTTTCTCTCAAATAAAAAAGCCAAGTCACACATGGCTACAATTTGGATGCTGTGTGACTTTCACACTTTATTGCTCCAAACATAAGCCAGTTGAATGTTTTTGTAAGTGACTGAATTAATTTAGTTTTTAAATTATCCCATGTACCTTACCCCGATAAATTACCAAAATAAACAGCAAGAGCAATATAATTACAGTGTTGACAGTGGTCTAAGGCTCAGCTAGATTAAAAAAAAAAATGGCCTCCCTCCACCCCTTCTTCTCTCTCTTGGGATCAGCTGGTGGGAGATGAATTCTTCAACATATGAGCCATCTTATTGAAATGTAATCATAGGCCTGGATGGGCCTGGAAGGTGGGTTTTTTTTTTTGTTTTTTTTTTTTTGCCTAGTGCCTAATCGTGAAAGCAGAGGCTTTGCAGAGGGGGTCAGAAATCTTTCATCTTTCACTCTGGTCCCATCTTTTTTGCTTTCTCTTAGTTTTGACATTTTGACAGTCTGGCTCAACAACTTTCTGGCCCATTCTTGTATGCTAGAATATTTGTGGCATACTGGAAAAGATTAAAATACTCAAAACAACAGTTAAAAAAGTAAGCAATAAATTATCATGTGATCACTACTAGGGTTTAACACTTTTTTAATAGTGTCTATGAAAGCATGTACGGTAATTGCCTCATTCACCAAACAGCTTTTCAGGCCCATGTTTTGTTTGAGAAGAACTTATCACTGCCCTGGCCTTTCACTCACTTGTTTAAATTAGCATAAAAGTTGCCTTTGGTATTGGCCTGATAAAAATAGACATTTCACTCCCTTACAGTAAGTTGCACATAGCTCTATATTGTTATTACAACCTTCTCACCTCTGTGCTTCATCTTCTGTATTTTAGTTGTGCCAAAAATAAAATTTATATCTTGATCAATATTTGGCATGTTAGCGATGGGTTTGCAAGATGTCACAGTCTTATGTGTGACCTAAGTTAAGACTCATGGATCTATCCAGTAGTGATGATTTCTGTGAAGAAAACAGTGTAAGAGTTATAGGTCATGTCTGTTAAGATGAAATTATCCAAAACTTCTAAATTAGATAAAAGGGTGACTGTATATCCATACAAATGTCATTTTGGCACATTGAGGCCAACAAGCCCTTCTAAGGGCCAACCTCTAGGGAAATGAAACTTTGACAACTTATGCTGATTATGGCTTACACTCAGTCAAGTTAGATATTAATGAAGATAATTGATAAGCTGCTAGTGATTTTTGTCCAGCAGAGGAGCAGATGATTTCTGTCTGGTGAAGAGGTAATTCCAAAGGTTAAGGCCCTATTGCTCTGTAGTGTAGTTTTATATCTAATTTAGCAACTTTTATTTTTATAATACTTTGATTTTCGGAACAACTTTAAATTTATAGAAAAGTTGAGAACATAGTACAGAGGATTCCCTTATTTTTAACATCTTACCTTAATATGGTACATGTTTTATCATTAGTGAACCAATACTGATACATTATTAATAATCAAAGTCCACATTTTACTCAGATTCCTTTAGTTTTGAGCTAATGTCCTTATTCTGTCCCAGGATCCCTTACAGAATAATACCATATTACATGTAATGGTCAGGACTCTTATACTCCTCCTGGCTGTGGCAGTTTTTTCTTTGTTTTTGATAACCTTGACAGTTTTGAGGAGTAGTGGTTAGACATCTTGTAGATGTCCCTGTAGAGGAGTGTGTTCGATGTTTCCCTCATGGTTAGACTGTCATTAAGGACTTTTTGGAGAAAGACCACCAAGTGAAGTCCTATTTTCATTGCATCATATCAGGAGGGTACAGCCAACAACATGATTTATGACAATGTTGGCCTTGATCACCTGGCAACATTTGTCATCTTTCTCCACTGTAAACCTACTTTTTCTTCTCCCTTTCCACTCTGTTCTCTTTGCCATGTGCAGTCTATTTCTAAGGAGTTTTGCTCCCCCTCCTCGGGGGTGGAAGATCCACATAACTTACTTGGAATTCTTCATGGGAGATTTGTCTCTTTTCCCCCACCTATTAATTAATTCAGTCATTTATTTATGTCATGTTTACATGGACTAGAGGACACTAGATGCTAGGTGTACTTGTTTCTAGTTGGGCATTTCTCTTAGGCCTCCTTAGCAGACAGCACAGAAATATATGTGTGTATATATTAACTCCTGTGTGTGTGCACATGTCTATGAGTAGTTCTATATGTAACCTTCTGTACCTATATCAAGACAAACATGAGCTCTTACTGACATCTCCAACTCTAACCATACGGATCTTTCTAGCCTCCTCCTCTTGCTTACCTATAAACGATCATTGCAAGAGTAAAAGCGTGTCTTCCACTATCCACCATCCGCTTAATCACTGTTCAGTTCCAGGATATATGTAGAACAGTATCAAAATTGTTAATCCGTGCCCTGATGGGAAACCACATTATCTGCTAGAGTACAGGGCTTATGTCCAACTCCTTTTGCCTTCAGTCATATAGACTCCACTTATTGCCAGAGCTGCTTAGGTCAGCACCCTTTCCTCTTCCCTCTTCTGTGAGGTTGTTCCATAGCTGTGGAATATAGATTCTCATGTCATGGTCTGGCTTACTTCCTGGGATCCACCAACCTCCTAAATGATTTTTTAAAATATTGCAGACATTGCGGCTCACTCTGAGCTATAAAGTTCTATGGGTTTTGACAAATGTATAATGACATGTATCTACCATTACAGTTTCAAACAGTTTTGCTGTCCTGCAAATCCTCAATCTGTCCTGGCTGATATGGCTCAGTGGATTGAGTGCTGGTCTGTGAACCACAAGGTCACCAGTTCAATTCTTGGTCAGGGTACATGCCTGGGTTGTGGGCCAGCTCCCTGGTTGGGGGCATGCGGGAGGCCACTGATCAATGTTTCTTTCTCACATTGATGTCTTTCTCCCTCCCTTCCCCTCTCTCTAAAAATATATAGATAAAATCTATTTTTAAAAGTCCAGGAAAAAGTCCTCTATCCTTCACTTATTTATCTGTCTCCTCTATCTCCTCTTTCATGGCAACTACTGATCTTTTTACTGTCTCTGTAGTTTTGCCTTCTTTAGAACATTGCATAATTTGAATCATAGAGTATGTAGCCTTTTACTTAGCAATATGCATTTAAGTTTCCTCCATTTTTTTGTGTGGCTTGATAGCTCATTTCTTTTTGTTGCTGAATAGTATTCATGCATGGATGTACCACAGTTTATTTATCCATTCACTTACTGAAGGACATCTTGATTGCTCCCAGTTTTTGGAATTATGATTAAAGGTGCTATAAACTTTCATGCCAATAACCTTTTTAAAAATTTTTACTGACTATATATACATTCATGACTTGTGTACTTCTTTGAACCAGTTTTTCCATCCTGCTAGTTTCTTCATTAACAGCATGTGCCCACTCTATATTTCTATGGGAATTATATTTTTAACCTTTTGACAACTATACCTTGACATGCTATTTTTATAACATGTCTCTGGGGTGATGTAAGATATTACTTTTGTGGATTGGGACAGGCTGCATGACCTCAAAGTCATGGCCACCAACCTTATTTCCACAGGTATGGACCTTGATGTGGCCTCGACTGGGTGAGCACTTCTAAGGGTAACCCCAGGGGAACATTTCTGATGAGTGGTCCTATAGCTGGAGAACTCTTACCAAAGAGGTTGTTGAAAGTACTACTTTGCTTCTAAAGCTCCTCAAGATGATTCTGTGTGTCCTTAACACTTCTATCAGGTCACATTAAGGACACCGCTATTCTAGGGGTAGTGGGATGGAAACAGTGCTGGGTTCGAAGACCCTTCTGCTACTCTGTGCCAAGTCCATTAACACCTTGAGCCTCAGCTTCTTCATTTTATAGATGAGAAACATTATAGCAATGTAATACTATGACTAATAAACCACCTTCCTCCACTGAGATGTTTGTTTGAAATAAATTACAATATATGAAATGTTTCCTAAGCACTCTAGAAGGATAAGTTATCACTCTTTAGTACAGGGCTTGACAAATTTCTTCTGTAAAGGAACATATAGTAAATATATTCAGTTTTGCAGGCTATATGTTCTCTTATGCAACTATTCAACTCTGCCCTTACAGTTCAAAAGCAGTCATAAACAGCACATAAACCAATGAGCACAGCTGTCCAAAAAAACTTTATTTATGAAAACAGACAGTGGGAAGTATTTGGCCCACAGGCTGTAGTATGCTGACTTCTTGTCTAGAATAAACGTGGAGAGACACAAACCATTCCCTTCCTCCTGAAATCTCTTCCAAATACAGTGCTGAAGAGGACATTCAGTTATTTATGAGAGTCTTGACTCACAGACTACAAAGTCCCTAGGTGGGTTGAGTTACTTCTCAGCCCAGCTTTTTATAAAGCCCAACTACTTCCTGCTTTCTACGTGGAATCCCACCTTCTCCATGGGTGGAGCCAGCCCTGCTTCTGTAAGAACTACCACTTTTGTCTCTCCATAAAACTGCTCACCCACTCTCCTGGGCCGTATTGTTAAGAGTCTGGGATGGTCCAAACCCTGCTATCTCCCTAGCTGAACTAGAGAATTGACAGAGAGAACTACAGAAAGAGAAGGGACCTAAGATCTTTCCCTGCATCTTCTGAGCCAGACGCTGCTAGGGGCTTTTTGTACTGAACTCACTTAAGACTGGCAATAATTCTGTGAGATAGGTTTTAGTACACCCATTTTACATTTGGCAAGTTTAAATTTTGTGGTTAGAATATTCAGTTTTCCATCTGTGTATATTTCTTCTGAAGTCATGGACATCCCAATTTCCACAGAAAGGAGAAAGTTTAATTTTGACAAGGTAATTCCGTTACGTCTGGACTTAAATGTAGCTACTAGTTTTAAACTCAATTAGTACAAGTGTCTCCCAGCTCCTTACCTTTACTCCTTGTCTCTGAGGGTGAGCTAAGTTTCCGGGGCATTGGCTTATATACTATCCTTGGGGGAGAGGCGGATGGTGGTGTCTGTCCTTGCTGCATTTTCCTGAGAAGTTTGTCTTTCCTCATCTTCATGGTCCTCATAGTTTGGTGTCATGTCTTTAAGGGTCATACACTCCTCCTCCTTCTTGTCCCAAACCCTGGCTCCTTTGACCATGTGGCTCATGCGCAGTTACTTTTCTATTTGTCCGGGGGCTCATAGGAACCTTTGCTTATGGTTCTGTGAGGCTGCCCTGAGGATCATCTGACCAGGGAATTCCTTCAGCCACTGTAAGGCTGCTCTGCTGTGGCCATGTTGGGCATGAGGCTTCTTCATACATAAGACTTGAATTCTCTGAGCTGATGATCCTTGGGAAACCAGGCAATCATCTCTTTGGCTCTTGAGACACTGTAAGATTATCTAGGGTTTCTGTTGCCCTTTCTGTCCAAGGTTTTTGATCCATGGAGGGGGCACATCTTTGGGACCTAAATGTAGGCTATCGCCCTGCTTTCCTACAATCACTGGATTCATTCTTGTCTTTGTTAAGTGGAGAAAAATCTGCTTATGTCATCCTACAATTTTTCCCTGTTTTTTTTTTTTTTTTAGGTCATAGTATAAACTCTGGAGAATCCTCCAGGATCCTAGCCCCTTAGGAATTCAACATTGTCTCTCAACCCCCCTGCCTGCTGCAGCAGAAAAGCTTTGTTTTCAATATATTGTTGCTGCTGTAGACTCCAAAAAGTCTAATTTTAAAACTCACAGGTGGGTAATTATTTCTTTGACTTCAGCATATTTGCCTTCCCCCTAAGAACAGCATGTATGGAGAACAGCTTTCATTTTGTTTGTTCATTTTTTCCAAGAAATAAACATTATGAAAAGCTTAAGATCAGATCAGTACAGATCAGTTTAGGATTCGGTTTGTTTCTTTGTCTAAAAGATGAAGACAAGGGAAAAGGCCAAGGAATCAGGAGGAGAAACCTTGGATAGCGTCTCCAAAATACCACCAATGTATCCTCACTATGAGGAACCTGAGGCCCTGAGAGGTGAGCAGCTGGCCCAGTACCACATTGGAGAGAGTGGAGGCCTCAGGGCTCCTTGCTGGGTCAGCCTCCGGGGTTGCCTGAGTCCAAAACAAACACTGGGGTGATGAAAGGAGTTTTCAGTTTCAGCTGTTTCAAATGCTGCAGAGAGGCCCAGAAAGATAAGAATGAAGACAGGTTTTCAGATGAGGGGTTCATGGGTTACCTCTGACAGGGCTGTGCTTTGTCCCACACTAGACTCCGTCCACTAGCACAAGATGCAGATCCAGAAGTCCTAATCCTGAGGCAAGATGCACCACTGAGGTATTGCTGTGAGTGAAGAGCTCCCCAGGAGTGGTGCGTCCTTACAGCATTTTATTCTGGGTGTCCAGTAGGAGAAGGTTCTAAAGACTAGGATACCAGCAAGGATATACAGTATTTGATGTTACATAAGATACCTGAGTAGAGGAAGGAATTGGGAAGGAATTTCCTACTAATTTGAAGGAAATAGGAAAAAGAAGGTGTTGAAGTGAGTGGACAAAGAGGTTTGAGTGAAGGTGTGAAGGTGCCCCCAAACTCCCAGAGTGAGAAGTACCCACAAAAGAGAAGGGCCACAGGTGAAAGGGCTATCCACTCTGAACACAGACTAACAATAGTCATCTGTGAATGAATTATTATCTTTTTACTCTTTGAAAACTTTTAAAAATAAGTGGTGTCAGTTTGCACTTCCTTCCTAGCCATGTGCTAAGCATGCAGTCTTTGTTATCTTACCCCAGGAAGGCTGGCTGCTGCCTTCGTCTAGGAAGACAAATTTTATTCTTTTTCTTTTTTTTAGAACTGCCTCCTCAATGCCTTTTGACAGCCAACTTTCTAAGGCTTAGGGTTTCACAGAGATCTGTCCCTTCCCTGATGGGCCTCATTGATGCACCTCTCTCCACCTGAGCAGTTTCAATTGGCTTTATGGTCTCATCCTACATGAGCAGTGGGCATGGGCCATGAAGAAAAGAACAGTGCGTGCCTTGGGGAAAAGGCTGGCATCCACTGTTGTGACAAACTCTTGGCTGTTTGTTTCATTTCTTCTAGAAACAAACATTATGAAAGATTAAGTTAAGATTAAATAAAGATCAGTTTGGGATTCTGTTCATTTTGTTCTTTCTTAAACTTTTTGTTTATTTAAAAAAAATTAATTTTATTGTGGGAAGAACACTTAACATGAGATCTACCCTCGTAACATTTTTTATTGAGGTATGATTGACATAATATTGCATTAGTGTTACATGTATAAAATAATAATGGACAAAAATGTATATTTTACAAAATGATTACCATAATAAATTTAGCTGTCATCCATTGCCACCTCTTAGCATATTTAAAGTACACAATACAGTATTGTTGACTGTTGGCACAATGTTCCTTAGCAGACCTCTAGAACTTCATCTCGCCTAAGTGAAACTGTACATCCTTTGATTAGTAACTCCCACTTCCCCCTCCTCCCATGTTTGTGTCTTAATTCAATTTAAACCCTATGTGTTGAGTGACTTCTATGTATAAGGCACTGTGGCAGGTGGCAATAGAAATGGGAAGTCCTAGCTCCTGCCACCTTGTGGGGGGTGGGGTAGACATATTCAGGTAATTCTAACATGTGGTGGAAAATCACTGCCTTAAGAGAGGGAGAAAGGAGCATGAGAGAGTTTAAAAATTGTTCCTGGTTGGGGTCTTCCTTAAGACATAGCATTTGAGGCAGAATTTGTAAGGAGGGATCAATTTCGTTGGGTGGAAGTGTGGCTAAAGAGTATTCTACCTGGAAAAGCCTGTCAATGATATTGAAATTCTAGACGTCTTGCCCCTCTGTGGACCCCAGACCACTTGGTATTGGAAGCAGATCCCACTTTTTTCCCAGGACTGCCTGAGATTTCAGTTATTATATTACAGAAAAATGCCTGTCAAAAATGTAGAGGGAGCCGGGGGAGGCTGAGGGATTATCAGCCTGCAAGGGATGTCTGACCTCCTCCAAGAAGAAGCAAGTTTGCACGAAACCTCTTGGACTGAGTGCAATTCTAAAAACAGTTTGGCAAGGCTGTCTGAGAGTCCTTGAGCCACTTTACCTCCCTGCTTGTCCTGCCACAGTGCCCAGTGTGAGGAAGAGGATTGTTTGTCCCCTTTCCAGGTGGAGGGAGCAAGATGACAGACCCACGACCGACTTGGCTTTGGGGAATTCCAGTTCCATGCTCATATATTTCGAGATCAAATAATATGGTTGTGGAATTCATCAGAGAGTAGGGGGTGCTTTTAATCTCAATCTGAAATCTCTTTAAGCCTGGTGGTTTACTTGGGATTCAATCAGAAAATAGCAAAATGTTGATAAAAATCACCTCCCAGATTATTGTTTTATTTTTTATGGTTTTGGATTTTTAAATTTTTAATGTAATTTAATGTTATTTTTAACTAATTTTAGAGAGAATGGGAGAGAGAGAGAAACTTCGATGTGAGAAATATCAGTCGATGCCTACCCCCCCATCCAGTACACACTGGACTGGGGATCAAACCCACAACCTAGGTGTGTGTGTGCCCTGATGGGGAATCAAACTCACAACCTTTTGTTGTGTGGGACAATGCTCCCACCAATTGAGCTGCTCAGCCAGGGTGGTTTTGGATTTCTTAAATTTAATTTTTTATTTAGGTATAGTTAGTATACAGTATGTATTATATTAATATTACTTTCAAGTGTACATTATAGTGATTTGACATTTTTTATACTTTACAATGTGATTACCTCATGAATTCTAGTACTCATCTATCACTGTGCAAACTTATCACAATATTATTGACTGTCTTCTTTCTTTGTTTCCACTGGTGAGATTTTGGAGGCTTGTCTGGATTAAGGCGAGGAGTAATGAGAGGGAAGAAATACGAGGCTGGTTGCTTGTGTCTCAGCTCTGCTTTGGGGCCTCTTCTATCCCCTGCCTGCCCTTCTCTCCCCTTCTCTCCAAGATATGCATGAGATGCTAGCCAGACCCTCCCAAGGGCTGGCTTTAAGTGTGGAGTGGGTCATGGAGCAACCTTGTGGGCCTGGGCTTTGCTTGAGAGTCAGAGTTTGTGTAATGTCAATCTCGCCATGAAAAGAAAATTAAATTTACCAAATGTGATTGGGTAGGGGGGAGTTTAAGTGTTTAAAAGCCCTGGCCAGATTTGGCTCCATTGGTTGGAGTGTCATTCCATAACTGAAAGGTTGTGGGTTTGATTCCTGGTCAGGACACATACCTAGGTTGTGGGTGCAATCTCTGGTCTGGGCTCTCTTTCTCTCCCTTTCGTCCTCTCTCTCTAAAAAGCAGTGGGAGAAAAACCCAATACGTTAAATGAAAAAGCTTTGAAAATATATATTTACAGTTTTAGCAGAAGACTTTGTCAGAACTCTTATTCTGATATTTTGTTCATCAAACATGGTCTACTTGTAGGAGGAATATAGGGGATTTTTAGGGCAGTGAAACAATTCTGTATGATCCAGTCATGGTATATTTGTCAAAATTCAAAGATTGTACAACAGAGAGGGAACCCTAAAGTAAACTATGGGTCTTAGTTAATAATAATGTATCTATATTGGTACATCAACTGTAAGAAAGGTACCACATCAATACAAAATGTAAATAATAAGGGAAATTGACTGTGTGGGGAAAAGCGAGAAGGGATAGGTGGGAACTCACTGTAGTTTCTGATCAATTTTTCTGAAAATCTAAAACTGCCCTAAAAGAAGTAATATCAGTAAAGATAAACACAAAATATGATGGTCCATATATAATGTCATGTCATTTAAAATTTTTTTATCCTCAAATTACTCCCCACAATAATTGAGTCCACCTTTGGAGATATGCTTCTTTGGGTGAAGTATCACCTTCCCTGACTTTTTACTGAAGTTCACCATCTCCCTCCCTACCTTGCCTCTGTCTCTTATATTAATGGCCTTGGTGTTTTATTATATTTAGTTATTGTGCAGACCCTTGTAGGGAGAGGTTGGCATCTTGCCTGAAGTCTGAGGTCTGTCTTTGTGTTAATGACAGATGTCTCAGTGTGGACCCGGGACCTCTGTAGGCAGGTGAGGGGCACTTCAGGAGGCTGCATGCCAAGAGGTGCTCCTTGATGGAGGGCTTTAAAGGTGATGTCTGGTGGCAACCTGGAGCCAGGAAGTGAGTAGTAGTCCAGATGAGACCTCTTTTCCCTAGAATCTTCCATATCATGTAGGAACTGGATGTTCCCTGTAACTATTTGTCTTTTGTTGTACCTTAGTCTTCAGTGTAAAGCTTTCTTCAGACCTTTTAACGTGAGGAATGAAAGAAAGGCATCTGATCCATACTAGGGTGTGAGTGTTGAAGGAGCAGAGCTCCCCTCCCTCTGTGATGACAGCAGGGACTGTCACCAAGCAGATGGAGGCCTGTTCATGTGGTGCCTTGGTGCATGACCCACCAATCAGTATTGGAAGGAGCAGGTCTTTATTTACAATATTCCAACTTGGGGGCACTCAGAGCACTTATGCTCAGAGACCTCCTTTCCCATGAGACCCAGCACTTCCCTTGTTCCCCCAAAGCCAAAAGCAAACCCAATAGTCCCCCATATTCTTATTTTAAGCTGGCTGTGGAAACAGTTCTCTGGAAGGTACCAAAGTCATCATCCTCATGCAGCAGCTCTCTCCTTTAGGATCTGGGGTACATTGTCATCAGCCTCCATGCAGTAGTCCAGGCAGGCATGTCCTGTGTTACATTGGATCATGGCACAGTCCATGGAGGCACATGTCCAAGAGTCCAGGTAAAGTCCAAATCCACAAGGCAGCAGGTCTGAGTCTTGCAAGGAAGGGTCCTTGATGGCTTTGGAGTCCACTAGAGCGGGCACAATCAAAGCAGCCAGTCTGCTTTCCTACTAGCCCATGGCAGACCAGCTCCTACAGCCCTCATGGTCCCTATCTCACTACCAGCAGCCCACTGAAATCTACCTTCATTACCAGCTGCATCATAGATCTCTCATGGCTCTTCTACTCCCTTCCAAGCCATAAGGCCAAAATCTCTCATGGCTGCCTATACTTAGTTTTAAATCCTGACCTGGAACTTCCTGTGTGACCTCATTTCTGACTCGACCCACAATGAGCGACATTGGCCAGTTCTCCTGTATAGTTTACATTCATTCAGCTGCCATCCCAAGTCAGGGAAAGAGTGACTCAGTGATCCAGGGGAAGCCTGCCTACCCTGGCTACCTCATGAGTCAGGATACGCCCTTACAGTCATGCCCGCCTTGTTCTGAAGCGGTGGCACAGCTATTAAACTAGCCTTTGTTATGAAAAGTATCTTAAGCTGTATCATCCTTCCCCCCACCCCCCAACCAAGGCTTGTGGGCTTTTTTCTCCTATTTTTCTAGGGCACCCCTCACCCCATACCCCATTATAGAATCAGTAGGGGCCCCAGGAGAATGAAGCTTAGGGGGCATATTAGGTTGTGTGGTCCAGAACATTATCCTTCAAGTGCTAATCTTGAGGATTGGTTTATTGTCTTATGAGTAGTGGTATTTTCTTAACATAATCTCTAACACTAAGTATAAGATTACTTCTCAAAAATAACAAGGGGCTAGACCAAAAAGGCCAAGTAAGACTCCAAAGTTCATTCACATGTTCATACAGAAGATCAACCTTGCCTGCTCTTCACTGGTGCCAGGTATCTTCCTGTAGGGGTTTCAGGTTGAGGGGACCAGCCTGCCCCTGGCAGATCTATTCCCCGGGAAGTTCCTTTCCAACCTCTATTTGGATAACATGCTGAGTTCCTGGCTTCCCCACCTCTGGTTTTACTAAGTGCCCATTGTCCCAGGGTGCACATCAGTGAGCTGAATTACCAAGGGAGGGAAATTGTCCCCACAGGAGGAGAAAAGCAGCAATCCCAAATGGTAGGGCCAGTTGACCAAGGTGCCAATTCTTACTGTTGACTGAAAAATGCAACACACATAATCCTCTTACCTGCAATGGAGAATGAAGACAGGAAAAGGTAATTTCTGGGGCTCTATAATTTCTAAACATTATAGCTACAGAGTTTAAAGGTGAGTGTTGGGGGTAGGTGGAGGACTTGGGTGGACTTTTAAGGGCAGTACTTTTCCCATGGAAAAAACTCCTTCAAATGGACCCTGAGTTACAAAAAAAAAAAGAGCTTTCTCCTACCTGATTTTCAATCTCTCTCTTCCATTCTATATATTATCTATGTACCTATCCCTTCCTTCCTCCCTCTCTCCCTTCTTTCCTCCCTCCCTTCCTTCCTTCCTTCTTTTATTCCTCCCTCCCTTCTTTCCTTCCTCCCTCCCTTTCTTCCTTTCTTCCTTCCTCCCTCCCTTTCTACCTCCCTCCCTCCCTCCCTTCCTTCTTTCCTTCCTCCCTCCCTTCTTCCTTTCCTTTTCTTTTCCTTCCTTCCTTCCTTCCTTCCTTCCTTCCTTCCTTCCTTCCTTCCTTCCTTCCTTCCTTCCTTCCTTCCTTCCTTCCTTCTTTCCTTCCCAACAGCACTTGTCTCATGAGTTTGGCTTTTGTTGCA
>VMDR010008973.1:0-34851 GCA_007922815.1 Macrotus californicus
AGTGGGCAGCTTCCTGCCATCACTCTCCATCTACCCTCCCCACACATTAACTATTATTTTTCACTTATTACATAATTTGGTGTTTTCATATTCTCTCTCTCTCTGATACAGATTTTTAAAAACTTATTAATGGAAACTTCCGGTCAAGATGGAAGCATAGCTAAACAAGCTTCACCTCATGCAACCACAGAAAGAATTAGAACTAGACCTCAAAACAAATAACACCCAGAACCATCAGAAAATTGAGTTGTATGGAAATCTGACAACCAAGGATTTAAAGAAGCCACATTCATCCAGACAGGTAGGAAGGGCAGAGATGCTGAGAGGGGCAGAGAGGTGCAGAGACACAGTGTGGCATGGAGAAGTGGTGGCAGTGGAACAGGTGGTCCCACATTCATGTGTGGTAGATAAAAATCAGGAGGGATACCTTGGAACGAGCAAGCCTCAGCCCGGACAGTACAGCCCAGGATTGCAGTGCCATGAAGATAAATCCCCATAACTTCTGGTTGCAAAAACCAGTGAGGGTTGGGGCGGCAGAAGAAACTGCTGGATTTTCAGGAGACTCCACTTAAAGGGCCCATACAGATTTAGGACCTATGCAAATCCACACCCTCTGGTATTAATCACCAGGGCAACAGCAAGAAGGGCACCAGTTGCATATGGGAGTGGGGTGGTAAATCAAGTGACTGGAAACAGGGTGAATGCTGGGCAAACCTTCAGAAGCTAGGCAGCAGCATAGTCCCCTCTCCAAGCCTGCCCCTACACAGAGTCAAGAAATGGTGAAGTGGGTTGCTTAACCCCAGTTATTACCTAAGGCTCTGCCCCACACAATTTAGAGGCGCCTTTTCTACAACAGGCCACACTACTAAGACAGGAAGTCAAAGCAGCTCTACCTAATATATAGAAACAAACACAGAGAGACTGCCAAAATGAGGAGACAAAGAAACATGACCCAAATGAAAGAACAGATCAAAATTCCAGAAAAAGAGCTAAATGAAATGGAGATAAGCAATCTATCAGATACAGAGTTCAAAACTCTGGTTATAAGGATGCTCAGGGAACTTAGTGAAGACCTCAGCATCATAAAAAAGACCCACTCACAAACGAAGGATATACACTAATTGAAATAAAGAACAATTTACAGAGAAACAACAGTAGAGTGGATGAAGCCGAGAATCAAATCAATGATTTGGAGGATAAGGAAGCAAAAAACAACTGCACAGAATAACAAGAAGAAAAAAGAATAAAAAACAACAACAACAACAAAGAATAAAAAAAATAAAACAAAAACTTTTGGGATCACTTCAAGAGGTTCAACATTTGCATCATAAGGGTGCCAGAAGGAGAAGAGAAAGAGCAAAAAATGGAAAATCTATTAGAAAAAATAGTGAAAGAAAACTTCCCTAATTTGGTGAAGGACATAGACATGCAAGTCCAGGAAGCACAGAGAGTCCCAATTATGATGGATGCAAAGAGGCCCACTCCAAGATACATCATAATTAAAATGCCAAAGGTTAAAGATAAGGACAGAATCTTTTTTTAAAGGATTTTATTTATTTATTTTTAGAGAGGGGGAAGGGATGGAGAAAGAGGGAGAGAAATATCAATGTGTGGTTGCCTCTTGCATGCTCCCTACTGGGGACCTGGCCTGCAACCCAGGCATGTGCCCTGACTGGGAATTGAACTGGTGACCCTTTGGTTGACAGGTCTGCACTCAATCCACTGAGATACATCAGCCAGGTGGTGAAGAGAGAATCTTAAAAGCAGCAAGAGAAGACCAGTTAGTTACCTACAGGGAAGTTCCCATGAGACTTATCAGCTGATTTCTCAAAAGAAACTTTGCAGGCTAGAAGGGATTGGCAAGAAACATTCAAAGTCATCAAGAGCAGGGACCTAGAGCCAAGAATGCTTTACCCAGGAAAGATATCATTTAAAATTGAAGGACAGATAAAGACCTTCCCAGATGAGAAAAGACTAAAGGAGTTCATCATCACCAAACCATTATTATATAAAATGTTAAAGGGACTTACTTAAGAAAAAGATCAAAACCATGAAAAATAAAATAGCAATAAATACATATCTATCAACAATTGAATCTAGCCCTGGCTGGTGCGGCTCAGTAGATTAAGTGCCGGCCTATGAATTAAAGGATCACCAGTTTGATTCCTGGTTGGGACATTAGCCTGGGTTGTGGGCCTAGATCCGCAGTGGGGGGCACATGGGAGGCAACTACACATTGATGTTTCTTTCCCTTTTTCTCCCTTCCTTTTCCTCTCTCTAAAAATACATGAATAAAATCTTTAAAAAAAAATTGAACCTAAAAAACAAACTAAGCAAACTAGAAGAACAGAGATAATATCATGGATGAGGGGAGTGTGGGGGAATGGGTGAAGAGGTGAGGGGAATAAGTACAAATAGGATGTTACAGAATAGCCATGGTGATGTAAAGTACAGTATAGAAATGGAGTAGCCAAAGAACTTATAGGCATGACCCATGGACATGAACAATGGTGTGGGGATTGCCTGAGGGAGTGGGAGGTGCTGGGTGGAGGGGGGGCAAAGGAGGACAATTGGGACAACTGTAGTAGAATAACCAATAAAATATAATTTAAAAAACCCAAAAGGTTGCTGGTTCCATTCCTGGTCAGGGCACATACCTAGGTTGCAGGTTCCATCATTGGTCTAGGCATGTGTGATCCCAGGCTCGGACGTGTGGGATCCCAGTCCAGGCGCGTACAGGAGGCACCCAATCGATGCTTCTCTTTTGCATCTATATTTCTTTCCTTCTCATCAATGTTTCTGTCCCTTCCTCTCTAAAAGCAATGAAAAAGATATCCTCATGTGAGGATAAAAAATATTTTTTTAAAAAAGAATCCATTGTCAAATCCATGGTCATGAAAATTTACTAGAGTCTCTTCTTAGGTGGCCTCAGCTCATGGCTCTTGGTATATTGGAAAAGCTCCACTTTGAGATGAACATTGCTACCCCTCATCTTCACTTTCTGGCCCCATCTCCGTCGCAAACACGAGCTTCAGTGGAAAGAAGGCCACCCTGCTGCCCAGGATCTTTCTCTGGGTGCCTGATTACCAAGTGACCAAATCAACCCATACCTATGGATTCCCCGCCAAGGTTTTGCATTGCTACCATCCATGCCGCTGCCTCTGGCTGTAGAAGAGCAACAGTGAATTGACCTGGATTTGGTTGAAGGTGTTTGGTACCTACCACCCAGTACTAGAGCAAAATTCAGATTTTCTCCAAATTCTCAAGTATTCAGCACATTGATTTTTCAGCAAATTAGCTTTTATGAGTTGGGTTCTAGGAGATTTGATGATTTGGGGAATTGGCCATTTAGTCTATTGGGTTTTTAAAAAGAAAGTGCTATCTTTTGATAATAAAGAAGAAGAAATAAGAATATAAATGTGGCCCTGGCTGGCATGGCTCAGTGGATTGAACGCTGGACTGTGAAGCACAGGGCTGCCAGTTCGATTCCCACTCAGGGCACATGCCTGGGTTGCAGGCCAGGTCCCCAGTAGGGGGTGGGGGGAGGCGCACAAGAGGCAACCACACATTGATATTTTCCTCTCTTTCTCTCTCCCTCCCCCCCTCTCTAAAAATAAGTAAATAAATAAGATCTTTTAAAAAAAGAATATAGATGTGTATCTACTTATTTTTGCAAAAAGAAACACAGGAAGGATAAACCACAGATGAATGCAATTGTTCATCCCAAGGTGAGGGTGGACATCTGGGGACTCTGAAAGCAGCTAGAATTCACAGGACAGGGCAGGGTGCTATGGAGGAGGGAGCTGCACAGAAAGAGAAAGTGCTGGAGATCTACAAAGTGTTCCCTTCAAATCTTCAACCAGCAGTGATCAGCACACTGAGAAAACTGCCTGAGGCCAGGTAAAGGCCACTGGAAAGAATTGGAAGGAACAATCCTCAGAGGCAGGAACGGTTAATCCACATCACCAGCCTGAGTGGAAAAACCTAACACATGGGGCACTGAATAAAACTCTCAGACTGTCCGTCAGATTAGCCCTGGACTAAAGGTTAGTCAGGTCCACCCTTAAAAAACTTAAATACAAGCCTCAAAGAGATCAAACTGATTAACTGTGTCCTAGAACAGAGCACCCCACCCCCATTTTTTAAGTACAAAAAAAATCAGCACTCAACAAGGTACAATGTCTGGCATACAATAAAATATCTTCAGGTATGAAAAACAAAGCAGGAGACTTTGTAGTCACATGGAGGAAAATAATCCATAGAAAATGACCCAGATGATGGATCCAATAAAGAAGGGGCTTTAAAACAGCTTTATAGATGTAACCCTTATGTTCAAGAAGCTATAGGAAAAAGCATGAGCATGGCTGAAATACAGCACTCAAGGAAGACCCTACTCTGCCCACAATCTTCCTGCCCTGCCCCGGCCCCCCATCCCACCCTGCTCCTGAACTCAGCCGAGATCCAGTCCTTGTTGGAGAAGCTATGGTCGTGCCTCACTGAATGGTGGAACTTGCTGGAAATCCGCGTTCTGGATCTTGCAAGAGATTTACCATGTAGGGTGCCAAAGAAAGCTGTTCATGGGAAGGTGAGTCACCAGAGGCACTCTGCCACAAAACTAGATGTGAGGGAGGTGTCAGGAGAAGTTGCTAGCCACTGGGCGCTGCTGGCTGCCTTGCCTTGGAAGAACTGGAAAATGGAGAAGCTGTGAGTGCTTCAGAAGCCAGAGGCATACTGCTACTGAACTGTCTGATGGGAGATTCTAGGGAGAAGGTACTGGCCACTGGGTTCTGGTGGTCACCATGTCCTGCAGGAGCCAGGCACTGGAGAGTCTGCGATGCTTCTGGACCCTAGCGCTGGAGAAAGCTGTGTGCCTGCAGGAACCTGCTGAGTGGGCCCCTCAGGAGCGGTGAGCAAAACCATTTTCCTTTTTGCAATGTCTTTCCAGTGCCCTCTACTGGCAAACTTCAGTACCAGCTGGCAAAGGAAAAATATTTAAGTAGACCAGAGCCATTTTTACGGAACAGGCATAAAGAATAAATTTGAGCCAAGAGACAAAAATCTATAAGTGTCACAGTCCACCCCTTTGATTACTCAGCTTCCATGTGCACTTTCACACACATTTGAATTCTTGTACGGCAAAACAGCTTTACAGGATATCTAACAAGATACAGCTGTCCTTGTCACCAGAGAGGAAGTTCCACTCTTTCCCCAAAATGAGGAAACACAAAATACCAGGTCGTTATATCCATTGCTGTTTATATTAATTACTCCTCAAAATTTCATCACAGTCCCACTAATATTCTAGTATCTAAAGACAAAATTATAGAATTAATTTCCACCAACTATTTGCATATAAAATTGAAATGGGAAGGAGAGAGAAAAAGGAAATCGCTAGCATATACAAATAAACACATAACTGTAACAAGCAAGAAGGAAATAAGCAAAGCTACAATAGTACTCATTTCTGTAATAGAGCACAAGGCTGTAATTGCTATCTTTGGCTTCCTTCTTCCAACCATCCATTCTGTATTTTCTCTGCCTTCCTCCATAACCTCAGATGTTCTCTTTTACCTGATGGAGTCACCCAAACTTTCATTCCTGAGGAGTCTGAGTCTTCAATCATCCTGTTTGGTTTTGGTTGCTATAGGTCTCCATTAACTTACTATCGGGCATGGAAGTACTAAGAGGCGCCTCAGATACTCCTGTGGGTTGCAGACACAACCCTCCTTGCCTGCGCTGTGTTGCAACAACCAATTTCCCTTTAGAAATGAAGAGCAATCACTCTAGCCAGTAAATTAACCCTACTTCTCCTCTCCCTTTTTTTGCCTGTAGTTTCTCTGGCACAGGAGCCCAAAATGTCTAAAATTTCTCACTTTCCAATTCAATGGAACCATTGTTGTGCTCCCTGGTTGAGCCCTCCCCTACTGGCAATGAGGACTTTTTAGAATTTAGGTCACAGTGTCCCTAGCTTCATTAGGGTCTTCCCACACAAATACCTTCCAAGTTTCAGGATCCCATTCGTTGCCCAGGAATTCCCCATCTTTAACAGTAGGCACTGCAAGGCTGGGGCTTCTCTTGCCTTGTCATGCAGCCAGTTGCACGATGAGGCTCTGGGTTTCATTTTCAGCCATCGCAGCTCCCGCGCTGTAGGAGAGAAAGCTCTCCCCTCAGGGCACACGTGACGTTTTCAGGTCATGTATGTGGCGCTGGAGCTGGGAATTCCGATCCCTCAGCTCATCTTGTCTCACACCTCTTTGTCCAGACACATTAGGAGCAACTAGCCAATCTCATGATATCCCTTAGTTTTCCAAAAATGTTCGAAAGTATCACACACACCGGCACCCAGCTCCTTGCTTCTTATAAGTCATTGACTACGTATCCAATAAAGACAGTTTGCGTGTCTCCGTAGCCTGTGTCATGGACTATCAGTGCTCTCTTTATTACTAGAAATAGAGCCACTGAAGTCTTCAAATTTAATCGTCTTAGAGAATCAATTCCCGAAACTTCAGAACCCATTCAGAAAACTCATTCTTAGCATTTTGTTTCTCTAACCCCACCCCCAGTACCAAAATCTGTATGAGGGCTCTCCACACAGACAGAACCAAAAGGATATATTTATATATAAAGAGATTTATTACAAGGAATTGGTTCATGCAGTTATGGGTGGGAGAAGTCCTGAAATCTGCAGTCAGCATCCTGGAGACCCAGGAGAGCTGATGGTGTAGTTCCAGCTCAAGTCTGAGTCCAAGTCCAAAAGCAGGGGAAGACCATGTCCCAGCTGAAACACTGTCAGGCACTTGGCCTTTTTGTTCTCTTCAGGCCTTCAGTGGACTGGATGAGTCCCTCACTTTGGGAGGCATCTCCTTTCCTCAGTGTACCAACTCAGGTGTTACTGTCATCCAGAGACGCTCTCACAGGCACGCCCAGAACGGTGTTTAACCAAATATCTGGGCTCCCCATGGAGGAGTCAGGTTGACATAGAAAGTGAACCATCACAGGGACTTAGATTTCCAAACCAGCAGAGCTCAAAGTTGCCAAGATGGGAAGGAAACGTCCCGTGAGGGGGATATTAGGTGTGGTAGCGAGAGGAGCCTCTCCTACTCCCCCTTGATTTCAGGGCCCAGTAATACCGGATATGGGAGAGACAGAAGCACATATTGGTCTCCAATTCAAAGTCCATTCCCTTGTATGACATCCTGTAAAACAAAAACACGTCCTTTCAGGCTGTTGTTTCGCAACTAGCATCGTAACTGAGTCTCCAAAGCCATTTCACCTTTCAATTAGGCCAGCTGCTCCCAGATGCTGCAGCATGTGGTAAGACCAGTTTGTGCCATAGGCAGGGACCAATCACTACACTCCCTTTGCTGTGAAATCAGTTTCTGGATCAGATGTGATGCTATGTAGAAGAGTCCACAGATGGTGGTGTTGGCACAAGCATTATGGGCAGGGAAGGAAAACCGTATCCAGAAAATGTGTCTGTTCCTGTGAAGGAGAATCTCTATTTCCCTCCATGATGAAAGAGGTCCAGGATAATCAACCTGCCACCACTGGTTGGCTGGCTGGTCCCTAGAGAATAGTGCCCTATTGAGGACTCAATCTGGGTCTCTGCTGACGGCAGATTAGGTACTCTGCGTTAGCATTCCCGTGACCATCCTCGGTAAGGGCAAGTTCCTGTCGCTGAGCCGGGTGTGGTTTCCATCCTGGCCTCTTTGTTCATGGGTTGCTATGGACTGAATCGGGTCCCTCAACACAAATCTGTTGAAGCCTTAATCCCAAAAGTGATATTTGGAGATGGGGTCTTTGGAACGTCATTAGGTCATGAAGGTGAAGCCTCATGATGGGATTCGTGCCTTTATAAGAAGAGCCAGGAGCGAGACCTCTTGCTTTCTGCCGAGTGAGGATGCAGCGAGAATGAGGCTGTCTGCGAGACGGGGAAAAGGGATCTCGCTATGCACAGAATCTACCTGTGCCCAGATTGTGGGGCTTCCCAGCCTCTAGAACTGCGAGAAGTAAATACCTGTTGTTTAAGCGCCCAGTCTGTGGTAACTTGTCAGGGCAGCCCGAGCTGACTGAGACACGGGTTCATTGTTTTCCCGAACACTCTGGTGTTGGGTAAAGATGGCTGACTGACGTGCACAGGGCGCATCATTTTGTCCACATGGTTATTTAAGATCTCCTCTGCAGTGTATGCCTTTGGGGGGCATCCACATGGGACACAAATATCCTCACTGTCTGCGCTATTCGGAGGTCCATCTGCCTCTGTCTGCCCCAGACTTCCTTGTCACTAATATTCTGGTCCTGTTACTTCCAAGTCCCTGCCCACACACCAATGTACACCCATACCTCGGTCCATCTCTCACTCTAGACACACCGAACCATGAAAAATGCTGTTCTGTGTTTTGCTCCACCCCTGTCACTCAGGGTTACCCCTGAGTGGGGCTGCGATGCGCACCTGGCCACTTTCCACTAGCATGTCCTGCAGACCCACGTACGAGACCAGCTACACTGTTTTCTTCGTCAGTTAACTGGCCATTAGGTGGAAGGCAAGGGGGTGATACCACAGGAGCAGGTGTCCAAAGAGTCTGAGCCACCTGCCCATGTGACTTACGGCACCATCTGCACCTGCCCAACTTGGTCTCTTCTATGCTATTTTCATTTGATAATCGATTGCTCTGACGGCCATGTGGGTCAGACAGGACACCCGTTCACGGTGGGAATTAGGCTGTGTGATTACTATGTATCTCATGGTTCGGTGTTCGGCGTCTGCCAAGGCCCAGTAGTAAGCCAGAAGCTGTTTCTCAAAAGAACAGTCATAGTGGTGGTTGCCAGAACCAGGAGGAGTGAGCAGACAAAATAGGTGATGGTGGTCAAAAGGTACAAACGTCCAGCTGTAAAGTGAGTCAGTCCTGGGGATGGAATGCATAGCACGGCAACTAGAGTTAACGATGCGGTGCTATTTGTATGAAAGCTGCTGAGAGAGTAGATATTAAAAGTCTTCATCCCAAGAAAAAATTCGGTAACTCTGTGTTGTGATGGATGGTAACTGAGCTTACTGTGGTCATCATTTTGAAACATGTACACATATCGGATCATTATGTCGTACGCCTGTGCTCTGCTCTGGTCTCAGCCTGTCACTAACCAGCCCTTGTGGTTCTCATTATGACTGCGAGATGCCCTCCAACGATAACCGTTAGGGGACTTGGAGAAGATACAGGTGTGCTACTTACACGGCCTGGATATATCACAGCACACCTGGGGCCACACACAGATGTCAGGGAGGGGGGAGGGCGGAGAGGGAGAGAGGGAGAGAGAGGGAGAGGAAGGGAGGGAGGGAGAAAAAGAGTGCTTCTAGGGATCTCCTTTTATTGGGGTCGAGTGTGCGGCCTAGGATTTCAGGAGTTCACTGTTCATTGGTGAACGTAGACCATAAGAGCAGGGATTTAAAACACGGTAAGAGAAAACAAACAAGTACCTTCAATGGTCACTTACTAAAATCAACCAAGATCTGTAAAACAGAGGAGGCTGGGGAAGGGTGGGGGGCTGCACCTGGTTCTTCAGCTGGCTCTTCAGTGCTGTGGCGGGCACTGTGCATTGGCGGTAGCTGTCTTTGCAATGGATTCCTCTCTGAAATGGATGCCTCAGCAATCACCGCGTAAGTCAGGCACTTGCATTACAAAATAGAAAAGCCCCCAACTGTCAGGGTCTACGCTACAATCTGCTACTAATATAATGTTGTACCTCAATTATACCTCAATAACATTTGTAAAGGTTTTTAAAATTCATTTTTACAGAGTGGGGAAGGGAGGGGGAAAGAGAGGGAGAGAAACATCGATTGATTGCCTCTCACCCACCCCCAACCGGGATCCTGGCCCGCAACTCAGGCATGAGCCCTGACTGGGAATCTAACCAGTGACCTTTCAGTTCACAAGCTGGTGCTCAATCCACTGAGCCACACCAGCCAAGGCTCAATAACATTTTTAAAAAGGAGAATAGTTATCTGCAAAAAAGGATGCAGACTTGCTGTAAAATCCTAGAGGTTGACTGTGATTCTCTCACTGGTGCTTGCCAGAAACTTCACATGATATTCTTATTTGTCACAGACACTTCTCTGCGTATCATTGATCTTCTGGATCATAAGCTCCAAGTTCAAGAGCAGCTTCTTCTGCAGTCTGCACTGCAGAGCTTCAACTAAATGGAAACCTTGTGGGAAATCTGTAGATGGATTCAAATTAGCACATTCAAGCATTGCTTCCAAAATCCAAAGAAGCCTACCAAGGTGTCTTAGTCGGTTGGGGCTGCTAGAACAAAACACCGCAGACTGGGTGGCTTACAAACAACAGTTATTTCTCACAGTTCTGGAGGCTGGAAGTCAAAGATCATACCACTGGCAGATTTAGTGTCTGGTGAGGGCCCACTTCCTGATCTGCGTCCGCACATGTGGAAGCGGTTAGGGAGCTTAGTGTGGTCTTTTTCCTGAGAGCACCAATTCCATTCATGAGGGCTCAGGACCTAAGCATATGCCAAAGCACCTTCCAATACCTTTACATTTGGCGCGGCACAGAAGTCTATAGTCTTCTGCCCCTGCCCCGCCAATTCATGTCCTTTTCAAGTGCAAACTATATTCATTTCGTCCCAACAGCCCCTAAGTCAACTGTAAAGTCTAAAGTCCAAATTCTCATCTAAATCAGGTTTGGGTGAGACTCAAGGTATAATTCATCCTGAGGCAAATTGGACCTCAGCTGTGGACCTGTGAGGTCCAGGCAAGTTATGTGCTTTCAAAGTGCACTGCTGAGAAGGCACAGGGTAGACATTTCCATTCCAAAAGGAAGAAATAGGAGAGAGGGAGTGACTGACAGGTCCTGAGCAATTCCGAATCCCAAGGGCAAATTCCATTAGATCTTATGGCTTTGAGTACCATCCTCTTTGCCGGGGGCACTGCCCATCAGATCCATCGGGACAGGGGTCCTGCCCTCTGGACACACTGGGACAAGGCACACCGGGGTGACGGGCCTGCCCTACAGCTTTGCGGGACAAAGGTTGAGCCCCAAGGCTTGGGGCAGCTGGCCCCCAGGTGGCTCTCTGGTTGAGGTCCTGAGCCTGTGGTGGGCCCGTCATGTGAAGTTTAGGTGGAGGCACTACTCCCTTGGCTCCGCAGGGCCCTGGACAGCTGCACCTGAGGCAGCTGAAGAGCAGCATGCTGGAGTGTGGGAGTGAAGCCCAGCATGTGAGGTGTGCCAGCAGCCCCTCCTTTGATGGCACTCTGCTCCAGGGCCCCTGCACTCGGCCTGTGATCAGAGGGGCAGCCCTGGTGATCTTTGGATTGCCTTCAGGGTCCTTCTTCCTCTAAGTCATACCTGGCCTACAAAAAAGAGCAGCCACAGAGCTTTCCAAGGATTCAGGTGCTCTTCACTAGAGGATTTATCAATGTTTTGGTGAAGGGAGTGTCTTCTGATCCTTTTCATGGAACATAGTTGGGAGTTCTGTGCAGGTAAGACACGATAAATCCTGTCCACGTTACTATCACCCTAAACCTGATTCAGATTCCCTCCCCCATATCATGCCAGGGTACCTCTGGAATGTTAACTGTATAGGCCATAATTGAGTCCCAGTTTCAGGACCAGGTAAGCTCTTAGAACCATCTCCAGCTGCATGTGCTGACGTCTTAGATCCAGAATCTCTAGTAAGTTGACCCATATAATGAACTCTGCCCAATCCAGTGTTACGTTCTGCATTCCCTTTCCAACACCCTTAGAATCTGCTTTTGCACATATCCCCTGGGTTTCTGCCAATATGTAGCAGCAAAGTCTTCTAACTGTTATGGTGCATAAGCTATTCCCCCTTGGCCATAGTGTACACTTGTCCAGGAACATGCTGAGATCTGAGCTCGGTTATGGGTCTATCGGCAATAGGGGGTGGTTATGGTGGCTCTTGAGGAGAAGGGGAATCCCCTTTCAAGGTGTCTGGACCATGTGAATTTATCACAGGATTTTCAAGAATAAAAAAGCTAGTCTCAGACACTAAAGGGTTAGCCACTTACTAAGAGAGGCTTAGAGTGCCTTGGTAGTCCAAGATTTTCAGTGTCATCTAGGACCAAACAGTTGTCCACATTACAAGTTTTGGGATCCCATTCTTTATGAGTCAGTGCCCTAACTTTCACAGGAGAGACTTTTCAAGACTGTGCCTTCAACTGTCATTGCGATTCAACAAGCTACACAATCAAACGTTGGTTTGATTTTCAGCAATATCAGCCCTGCAGCTACAACAAAGAAGAGACTTTTTTAGGCACCACGAAAGCTCTCTGTGATTTGAGCTGCTCAAATGCATGAAAAAAATCCATCTTGCACCCCAGTCCTTATAGCTGTGATTACTGCCACAATGGTCAAGTGCAGCAGCCGTTTAAGGCTTCCAAGGCACATGCTTCAGTTGGCACTTAATCACTGTCACCTGTAGGTTGATGAATTGTGATGCCGCTGCTTGCCACAGATTACTAGCCATCCGTTTCCCATTGGCAAGCGCTGTGCTCAAGCCCACAGGTACGAACGAACCAATCCCAAAGTCCCGTCTCTGCAGGTCTATTTCCTGGATCCACTCCTGGTAACAATTCTGTCAGCCTGTGTCCTGTCTGAAGAGAGAAATGACATGGTAATTTGAACAGGGAAAATTAATATGAGGAATCACCTACAATGGAGGATTAGAATAATGAGGAATTGGCTGGTAAGATGTAAACAGAACTCTAAAGAATATGGGAGTAACAGTATTAAGATGTAGGCACTATCCCTAGGCTAAGATACAACGTCCCTGGAGGTGAGATCCAGATTTTGCTGGAGACACATGACCGTAGCTCACTGGATGGCAGAGAAGTGTTGTGATGCTGCACTGATGGAACTTGTTGGAACTCTATCTCCTGGAACTTGCCAGAAATCTGTCTGTTGGGGCGGGGGGAGAGAAAGCTGTTCACAGAGTGTTGCTGGCTTCTGTGCACTGCAGGAGCCAGGCCCTGGGGAAGCTGCGAGTGCTGCAATATCCAGAGACACCGCAAGCTGCCTGAGGGTGAGTGCTGGGGGGAGGGGAAGCTGCTGGTCGGCGCTGCAAGAGTCTGATGTTCCAAAAAGTTTTGCAGAATGAGACTGCCAAGCACACATACAGGAATCAGGAAGGAAACCTCTTTTCCTCTTGCAATATCTCTTACTTTATAGATTTTATTTATTTATTTTTACAGAGAGGGGAAGGGAGGGAGAAGGAGAGGGAGAGAAACATCAATGTGTGGTTGCCTGTTGCATGCCTCCTACTGGGGACCTGGCCTGCAACCCAGGCCTGTGCCCTGACTGGGAATCGAACCGGCAACCCTTTGTTTTGCAGGCTGGTGCTCAATCTACTGAGCCACACCAGGCAGGGCTCCTCTTGCACTATCTCTTTAGCACACTCTACTGAGAAGGCTTTAAAGCCAGCTGGCAAAGGGAAAATATTTAAAATATGTTCCATTATCAGAGAACAGGCAGAAAAGATGAATTCAAAGTTGAGAGGCAATAAATTGATAACCAGCACACCAAAGGTCAGAAAAGAAATCATAAGGATAATTAGAAATTATTTTGAATGGAATTAAAATGAAAACACAATGTATCAAAATTTATGGAAAGCAGAAGCAGTGCTTAAAAAGAAATTTATGGCATTAAATGCTTATATTAGGTTTTTGCTGGCTCTCTTTCTGCCGCCATCTTGGTTCTGCGTTCCCTGCACAAAATGTGCAGTGAAGCCACACAAACCATTCCTGCTTTAGAGCAGTTGCCACAGTCCCAGGCTGAGGCAGGGTCTGGTACTTGACAGTGATGAATCAGGACCAGAACTCAAGGAACAGGATTCCACCCAGGCAACCACACAAGCCCAGCTGGCAGAAGAAGCTGAAGTCGATGAAGAACAAGACAGTAAACCAAAACAGAGGGGCAGTGGAAAGGTACAGAAGGCTATGTCCAAACTGGGTCTTTCAAAGGTTACAGTGGTTACTAGGATCGCTGTGAGGAAATCTAAGAATGTCTTTTTGTCATCACAAAACCAGATGTCTATAAGAATCCACCTTCAGATACCTACAGAATTTTTGAAGAAGCCAACACTGAGGATTTATCTCAGCAAGCACAGCTAGCAGCTTTTGAGCAATTCAAAGTTTCAGGTGAAGCTGTCTCAAACATTCAAGATAACACTCAGATTCCAACTGTTCAAGAGGAGGGTAAGGAGGAAGAGGTCGATGGAAGCGGTATGGAAGTGAAGAGCACAGAACTGGTCACTTCACAAGCAAATGTGTCAAGAGCAAAGGCAGCCCCAGCCCTGAAAAACAAGACTTAATGGTATTGTAAATACTATTATGGAATTAACAGTGTAACCACCTAAAAATGAGAAACTTTTCTTTTGGTGTTTCAAAAGAGTAACTAAAGCTTGGTTTGAAATTTGTACCATTTCAGAATCACAGAAATGGAGATCACATGGAGGGTTATCAGTGTGGAGGGGAGACTGGGGAAAAAGGTACAGGGAATAAGAAACATAATGGTAGGTACAAAATAGACAGGGGGAGGGTAAGAATAGTACGGGAAATGGAGAAGCCAAAGAACTTATATGTGCAATCCATGGACATGAACTAAGGGGGCAGGAATGAGGGTGGGGGTGGGTATGTGCAGGGTGGAGGGTAATAAAGGGGGGGAAATGGGACAACTGTAATAGCATAATCAATAAAATATATTAAAAAAAGAAAACTGTACTGTTTCAATCATTAGTAAAGCTGTGGCTTCTTGTGGGAAAAATGTTTATATTCAAAAAATAAGAATGGGCCGTGGCTGGTGTGGCTCACTGGACTGAGTGCTGGCCTGTGAACCAAAGGGCCACCGGTTCAATTCCCAGTCAGGGCACATGCCTGGGTTGCGGGCCAGGTTCCCCAGTAGGGGGTGTGCGAGAGGCAACCGCACATTGATGTTTCTCTCCCTCTCTTTCTCCCTCTCTTCCTCCCTGTCTAAAAATGGATTAAAAAATCTTTAAAAATTTTTTTTCAAAAAAGGGAAACACAAGGGCTGGTCCAGCCACAACATTGGCTATTGACAGAATGAGACCAGTACTAAACAGACCGCCAAGTCCTTTGCACTGAAAAGCACTACATATTGTTGGGAGAAATGGAAGAAGATCTACATAAATGGAGACACACCATGTCCATGAGCTAGAACACTCACTATTGTTGCAATGTCAGTTCCCCTCAAATTAATATATGGATGCAATGAAATCCCAATCAAAATGCCAGGAGGCTTTTGGGGTGGGGCTAAAATTGACATTCAAAGGACCTAGAATGGCCCAAACAATGTTGTAATGAAAGAACACAGTCGAAGGGCCTAGCAGTGTCTGATTTCAAGGCTAATTATAAAGCTACAGTAATCAAAACAGCATGGTATTGGCATCAAGATAGATGAATGGAACAGAGTAGAAAGTCAAACACGGAGGAAGAGTAGGGATTCCTGACAGCAAGGGGCCTAAAGGGCATAATGAGGATGGACTATAACAGGTGTAAGTAGTCACCCATTGATTTAAATCATCCCCAGTCCTTGCCTGCAATATGTTTGTGCCCATGCCATTGTGCCCATCAGCAGGTATATCTTTAGGGTTAAAGGTGGTCAGCGTGGTCAGAATCTAAAGGTGGCAGTTGATTGAAAGCAGAGGCTGTGACTGTTTTTTTTTTTTTCAGAATTGCACATGCAGTGTCTACTGCGGTGCCTGGTGTCTAGTAGGTGCCAAATGAACATTTCTTGAACTGATGAAATCCATGAGAGCCACACATAATGTCTGAAGTGCAGACAGAATCACAGGCGCACACTCAGACTCAGCCACGTGTTAGTATGAGCCGATGTCTACCCAGTGTTTCCTGAGGGCCAGGCACTATGCTGAGCACCAGATAAGCATGGCTTCATTGTAGGCTCCACCAGGTAGCACTGATTAGGATTAGGATTTGCAGATGAGGAAACTGAGAAACAGAGAGGTTCAGTACTTTGTCCAAGGTTACCTGTCCAGTAAGTGGCAGAGCCAGGATTTCCACCCAGGCCAGTCTGGCTGACTCCAGAACCTGTGGCCTCACTACTATGCAAGACTCCCGCATGAGCCTAGAGAGATGCAGAGACATACAGAGATGCTTTTTGGCTTCAGGAAGGCCAGTTCCAAACACAAGCAATCCCACATGGGCCTGTGCTCTCACAGTATCTCTCTCTCCCTCTCCCTCCCTCCACTCCCTCCATCTCTCTCTCTCTCTCTCTCTCTCTCTCTCACACACACACACACACACACACACATGTGTGTGCACAGTTTGTCCCAGACACACAGACAGTGATAGCCACTCTTTCTCATCAGGTACTGACTGACATTCACACAATCACCATAACTCAAGGCACCAGATCCGGGCCATGCATGGTCACACAGTCACACCGATGCACACACTCTTCAAAACACAGACACACAGTAACAGCCTCCACAAGGCCGTTGGGTTACACAAAATCAGTACACAGTCACACCCAGTCATACAATCACACGCAATTAGTTTTATACACCACCTTCCCCACACAGTAATAATGACCCGTCCCCCAAATTACATAAACGCGGAGTCGGGCACGCTGATTTCCAGGAGGAGGGGGCGGGGTCGCCCCCTCACCACACCCCCACCCCCACCCCCACCCTCGCGGCCCGGTTGGGGCCTCTGGCTGAGCTGCTCTGGGCAGCTGCACTGCTTCCGTCGCTGGGGTTGCTGGGCAGAGCTCTTTTGGGTGCCACGTTGTGATCTGCCATTGGCTGGAGGCCCTGCACGCTGGGGAAGCCCCGCGCCCCTATTCTCCCAGCCCCAGAGGAGCAAGTCGGCTCACAGAGGGGGATGGTTCCCCTGGGACGTGGGACTTTCCCTCCTAAAACCGGGGAGGCCCCGAGCAAACCAGGACAAGTTAGGCGAGGCTGCACTGCGGATGGTCGGGCGTGGAGGGCTGGGCAGGATGCCTGTAGTTCCTAAAGATTGCGTCTAGGAAGGGAGGAGGGCAGGGTGTGCCCACTGAAACTAGGCTATTTATTTTTAATTGCAGAAATACATGCCTATGGTGAAAAAATAGACAACGAAACCATCCATCATTATCATCCAGACAACTCAGGCAACAGGGTGAGATTCTGGTTCACCTCAGGTTCCCAGTTCCCTCTCCCTTTAATAAGGCTCTACGGGGTAGAGAGAGGAAAAGGGAGGGAAATCAGTCGCCTCTCCCAACGCCCCCAACTGGGGACCTGGCCCGCAACCCAGGCACGTGCCATGACCAGGGATCGAACCCATGACCTTTTGGTCGGTAAACCAAACAGGTTACCTTTGTCCTAGCTGGAAGCAGGCAGCAGCCGCCTGCCTCCTCAGGCTTTCGGGCCTACCTGCGGGCCCCTCCCACCTGCTCTTTGTGAGCAACTACAGAGGTATCCGATCACATCTCTGGGCGGCAGCCTTTGGTAGTTTCCACCTCACTCAGAATAGAAGCTCGGGTATCTGGCCCTTGTTTACTTCTCTGACCTGGACTCGTTTGATAGTTCTCATTACTCACCTCTCTAGAGCTCCACTGGTCTTCCGTCGACATGCCATGTGTGTGGGAGCCTTTACACTGGCTGGTCCCTGCTGCCTGGAACACTCTTCCTTGAGACCCCTGCTCCCCTGCCCCCCTGCCCCCAGTGGCTTATCCCCTCCCTTCTTCCGAGCATGTCTTCCAAGCTCAACTGTTACCTCCTCGGAGGTGCCTTCCTCCACCACCCCAGGTAAAATAGGCTCCCCCATCAACTCTCTCCTTTTACTTTAGTTTTCTTCAGAGAAGAAAATAGGTCATTTACCCTTTTATATATTTATTGTCTGCCTTCCCCATTAGAATATCAGCTTCATAATGGAAGAAATTTATGCCTGGCACACAGTAGGTGCTCAATAAATGTCTCTGGAATGAATGGTGAACAAAGCAGGAGGGTATAAGCAATAAAAAGGAGTGGTGGGGGCTGTGGGACTTGGAGAAGACATGTCCACCTCACACCATTCACGTTAGCACACACGCACACACAATGTTGTGTCTGCAAGCCAAACAGTTTGGGCTGCCAGATTCCATCTGGATTTGTGAATATTAGAAAGCATTAACAAAAGCACAGGACACGTACTGTTTGGCATCTTCCTATGTGTGTTTGAAGGTTCTTCCTAGTGTCTGCCCCTGCAGACAAAGGCCAGGAGCATGAACCTGCTCTGAGCAGAGCAGTTCGGCAGTGAAGGAGAGCCCCCAGCTCGGGGACCTGCCAGCGGATCTGGGCTTGTGTTAGGTGATTTGGAGACAGTTTAGGGAAGTGAGGTTTTGCTCTAGATTGAACACTATCCAGAAGTTGGGATAATTTTATGATTGAGTATACCAATGCTTCTTCTCTATATAGGGGACAGGCTAGGGAGATGCTAAAGCTGTGATTGGTTAAAAAAAAAAGAAGCAGCCCCTCATAATAATCAGGATAGGGGGTGTTAGGTTAATTTTTGTGATCTGCACAATATTTATGCTTTGTCTGTGTTCAGACATTATTATGGAGTCATTTTAGTTGTCTTAATCTGCCACCGTGACAGAGTGACCTTGTCTGATGTTGACATTCTGTGAAATATTTATGTCCAGCAGGAGAACACCAGGGTCTGTGAATGCCAGGCCAGCCAGCTCCTGGAAGTCAGGGAGTGCTTTTGTAGTGTCGGTAGATAATTTTTGTAAAATTACACTTCAGAGTTGGTATCGGTTTCTCAGCAGTGTATGACCGTGGCTGTTTCTTCACATTCTCCCCTATCTGTGTTAACACACACACAGGTATATGTCAATTTGGTAAGGGTTTTCATTGTGATTTGATGCAATGAATCTTCGATTGTTACATAATTGTCACAGGTTAAGAATTGTATATGCTTATTGCTCATTTACATTTCTTTTGTGAATTACCTTTTTATGTCCTTGCATGTTTTTTTAACCAAGGAGTTCATCTCTTAGTGATTTGTAAGTTATATATATAATTAAGGATTAACCATTGCCTGTTAGAAATAATACGTTTTCCTAGATTGCTATTGCTTTTTAATTCTGTTCATGGTGCTGCCAAGATTTCAGTAGTCAACTGTATCAGTCTTTTCCACTATGCTGTTGTTCATAGTAAAACTATGATTTCCCATATCCCAGATATTATTTGCCCATATTTTCTTTTTTTTAAAAAAATATTTTTTGTTTATTTTTAGACAGAGGGGAAGGGAAGGACAAAGGGAGAGAAACACCAGTGTGTGGTTGCCTCTCGCATGCCTGCAACTGGGAGGACCTGGCCCACAACCCAGGCACGTGCCCTGACTGGGAATTGAACCAGCAACCCTTTGGTTTGCAGGCCGGCGCTCAATCCACTGAGCTACACCAGCCAGTATTTGCCCATATTTTCATTTGGTGCTTAAAAACTAAGTTTACATTTTCCACGCTCGAACCTTCTATTTGGAATTTATTTAGTGTGAAGTGAAGAGCAAACTTTATATTTTCCCTCCTTCCAATACTTGGGTGCCCTTAACATTGACAAAGCTATTGCCTCCCCAGCTGGCTCTTGCTGCTTTGTTTTTACAGTAGACCAGGCACACCTAATTTCAGCTTTCATCTTGCTTATATAGCATGTCAGCTTGTTCCCTGAAGTCTCAAGGCCAACTGCACTTGTATTTTTACGCAAACACACAGTAAGTCTCTTCATTTATTTGCCCATTTTCACCCTTCTCACAAGAGTTTTGCAGTTTTCTTCTTCACATGGGTCCCAAATACTGCTTTTGAAGGTTATTCTTAGGTATTTTGGTACTGTTTTGAAGGGAGTCTATTTCTTGTTTTGTAACGGGTTAGTGAGAAAATGTTTAATCCTGCTCCATTGCCTAATTCAGTCTCTTTGAGTATCCGTTGCCCTCTGCACTTCCTAACGTCTGCCTCCTTCCCTTCAGTGAAATTCGGGAAAGCAGAGACTTCTCAGTGTTTTCAGTACGTGGTAAGAGCTCCGTAAAATTCTTTGTTTACAATGGGTAATAACTGTTTCCCGCCAAAACAGATGCATTGTAAATAGAGAGCCACACACCACAGCTTGTCTGGTTTGTTTGCATCTGTGGCCCAGCATAATTATTGGCACCGTTTTTACTTTGGAGGATAAATTCTATGGTCACTGTAATTATAAGACAAGGGGACTAATTTAATAAGGAGGTAACCTGTGGTAATCAATGCACATACAATCAGTGGGGGAAATTATTAGGGGACAAAAAGAGACATGTTTAATCTTACCATGCAAGCAGCTATTAGCCTTCGTGGAGAATTAGGTTTGCCTGTTATTGACTCCTTGCTACCTACCTCAAATGCATTGTAAAATTTAACAAATTGTTTATCACATTTATTATGAACTATTTCAGATGTATAAGTTATAAAGTATTAGAGTATGTAGTATTTTAAGGAACAGCCATATACCCAGCACCACCCAGCTTAATAAAACTCCAATGTAGTTGAAGCCCTCTGTGTAATGACCTCTTCCCAGTTGCTTCCCCATGTGGGTGCCATAGCTCATCCTGAATAGTGCGTGCTACTGTTACACGCATGCGTGGACTTCCAGTCTTCATACATATGGATGTGGCTTTTCATGCTGTTGGTACGTAGATATGTGGTATTGTTTTCAGCTTTTAAACAGGTCTTACACTTTTGCTTACCATTGAGATTGTGCATGTTGATACATGCAATGGATACATTTTTACTGTTGTATAGGATTCCATTGTAGGAAATTCATTACAATTTATTTATTGTTGGACAATAAATGCTTACATATTCTGTTCATTATAACCAAGCCTCTTGGTAGACTGCTTTAAGTTCTAATAACTTGATTCTCTTGGTTTAACAGTCAACAGTTATACTTGCTTCCTGCTTTACCTCATGGTTAGAACTAGAACAGTGCTAGCCCTGATAACTGGCCACCTTGTTTCCAGTGTGATGCTGGCTGATGGTCTGAGGCTACCTTATCGAAGTAGTGTCTTTAAGTTACCAGGAATAGTTATTGATAGCAAGTGCCTTGTGTCTGTTTGACAGGACTTTTCGCATTTCACGTTGAGTTAATATTACGCCATACACATCTCACAAAGGGAAATCATCCTTGGTCATGTTAGGTTTTTGTAGTTATGCCATTGAACTGATTCACTTTTATTTTCTTCAGGGCTATTCTGTGTGCCCTGTGGCCACACCCACCTTCCAACCCTGGCACCCCTTTCATTAAATGTGGGAGCTTTATTCTACTTTGATTTTTCAGAAAACCAGTTCTTACCAATTCTACTGTATTTCTGCTTATTCATCTTAAAGCCTTGCTGGACTCCCAGTTTCATCTCAAGCCACAACCCTTTGCTCAAGCCCTGCCATTTCAGGTAACTGGACTCCTGTTGCCTTAATTTAGATTACTTTCCCCTCCTGAATCTTAACTCCACACAGCTTTACAATTCAATCCAAGTGCCACTGACAATGGAAAGTCTTCCCTCATCTTCCAGCCTCGGACAGGTACTTCTGCTCTGGACACCCAGAGACCCCCTTCCTCCAGCAGTCACAGAACTGACCAGTCTCCTCCCCTTGACTGGAAGTTCAGTGGCAGGAAGGTTGACTCATTTGTCTTTGCAGTTATCAGCAGGGCCAGATACAGACAAGTTTGAATTTTGAAAAGGAGAAAATGTCCATTAGCCATCTGCACCAGGCCAAGGAGAAAATCTTTTGAAGAAGCAGAGCCCCAGAGAATGAGAAAAATCACACAAAGCAAGCACCACTTGGGATTATTTTTCTAACTAAACTTTTATTATTTTTTTCTAAGGAACTAAAGTCCTTAGATTGGCTTTAAGGGCCGGATGGAATAAAAATCACAAGAGACTACTGGGTGATCTGTGAACAGACTGGCAGACGGACAGACAAAACAAAAATGAAAGGATGGTAGTAAGACTGTTCTGGAGAGCTTGTTAAATTATTTGAAATTTGTTAGAAATAAACTAAAACATTAACAGATAAGATAAAAATTTTAAGCAGCCCCCAGACTGGAGGCTGTTGTAAAAAACAGTGGGTTGGATTCAGTGAGTCCTCAGAACATTTCTTATAACCTGCCGGTTTGTTCCCCTCAAACAAGGTGCTTTGTCCTTGGCTGCCATCATTTTAGCACCAGAACCCCCGAAGTGCAGATCCTTTTCTAAAAAACTGACCCCCCCCCCCCCGTTCCTGTTTCTCTCTCCTGACTACAGGAAAACCAGCTCTGAAAGACGGTGCACTCACTGATGGTGGTGGAAGTTTTCTGGGGAGTCCATGTGGACCTTTTCTCCACATTTCTAGCATGTGCTGCTCAAGAGTTGTTTATTTTCTTTTAGTTTGAAAAAAACTCCACTGTGAAAAGTGAGTTATGAAGAGTGCTCTTTATTTGAAACCTCCACAACACAGACGCCAATTTTGTCTCGCATTGAATCATTAGCTGTGCACATCAACACATTCCAAGCACAAATTAAGAAATGCAAACAGAACAAAAAAATATATATATATATAATTTTTTCCCCTATCCAAAGGTTTCAAGTCTCAATGCAGCAAATCCTTCTGAACACAGACTCTGAGGAGCACACTGTTCAAACAGTTGGGACGAACAAGTCCCCGCAAAGGCTACTGCCTTTTTAACACATGGGCTGGGGATCATGGACGGCATGGAACAGGGAGAGGAGGTGAGAAAAAGAGAGGGGAGAAAGAATGAGCAGGAGAAAGGGAACAGGTATGCACTGGAGAAGACTGGGGCAGCTGGGAGACACACATGGTGAGTTGGTGGATTTCATTTATTGGTATCAACATTTTCTTTCTGGTTCATTTGTTTTTATTTCCCCCATTCCCAGGTCCAACAATGGTAGAAAAACCCCACAGTGGTGGGGGGTGGGACTTATTAGGCCAGCCCAAAGCCTTCAGAGCACTCCTGGATGGCCAATAGTAGCATGTGGCGGAGCTTCTCAAAGCTCTCGTAGGCGGGCAGGTCCAGCTGATTAAAACTAGGGAAAGAAGAAAGATCAGTGCACAATGAAAAAATGATAACCAAATCCCTGTGTTCCCACACAACGCCCATTTGACTTCTCCCTGAGGGAACCTATTCCTTGCTTCCTGTGGATCCCCAATCTTGTCCTGGCCTGGTTTGCCCTCTTCTAATCTGGCCCCATTACTGGCCTTGAGGCATCTAAAACCCGTCTGACCCTGTCACTTCTTTTTTAAAAGGTTTTTTATTTACTTATTTTTAGAGAGAGGGGAAGGGAGGGAGAAAGAGGGAAAGAAACATCAATGCGTGGCTGCCTCTCACGTGGTCCCCTCTGGGGACCTGGCCCACAACCCAGGCATGTGCCTGGACTGGGAATCGAACCAGCGACCCTTTGGTTCAGAGCCCATGCTCAATCCACTGAGCTACACCAGCCAGGGCTGACCCTGTCACTTCTTAAACACCATGGCTCTGTCTGTGGGCTAGAATGCAAGCTCTAAGGAGCCATTCGGGGTCGCTGGTGATCTGACTCCCGCTGAGGTCTTTGCTCCCCGCAACTCTGACTCCTTGTTCCAGCCACAACGAGAGCCCTGGAATACACGGTCTCCCGCGCGGTAGCATTCATTGGCAAGGTCTCCCCAGCCTCACTGTGAGTCTGGGCCAGCTTCGCATGTAAAGACATCAGCCTCTCCAAAAACCCCAGCAAATTTGACCTAACCCAGGGCCAGATTTGAGTTCCAGACCTTGGGCAGGGGCCTAAAAGTGGCATATACACAACCTCAATCTGAATGCCGAAAAGGGGAACAAACCCTTCCTCTTACCATGTGTGAGCTGAAGGCAGGCGATCTGTGGACCTGTCATCTCGATGGATCTGAAACTTCTGAATGCCATTCATGCCTTCAAGGGCAGCAAAACCTTGCAGGGGCACCTTGGAAGTACCTGTGACAAACTGGAGGAACTTGGCACGGTCAGCTTGGTCAAAAGAACGCAATGCTCTCCAGAACCACTGGATCTGCAGGAAGGGACACAAGAAGCCAGCATTAGATAGAGAGCTCCTATGAAGAGGAGGGATGGGCCTTGGAATCGAGACAAGTCTCTTTTGTGAGATGGGCTTCAGTTCATTCATAGGATGAGCAAGAACATCACCTGAAAATGTGACCCAGAAGAATGAAGAGTTACATATGGGTAAGTGTGTCATACACAACGCCCTTCCCTTAGGAGCACTGGCTGATTTGGTATCAAACTAGCACTGCTTAGGGATGAACGGGATGGGGGGAATGCCAGCAGCAGCTCACCTGAATAGAGTTGGACTGGTACTTGTGGTATTCAGTGTTGGATTTCAAATCGTCAATGTCGATTGTAGGCAGTCCTGATATGAGCAGCTCTAACTCCTGCTCAGTGAAGATGGAAATGAGGCGCTTTGGAATGATCTCATAGAAGCCTTCTAAGAAAGCCGCTAGCTGTTTGCGGATGGCTCCTGGAGGGGGAACCAACATGTCATGTGACTTCTGAATTCACACAACTGTTACAGGTCAGAGATACACGCCCAATCTAGCTCCTGTTGCTACTAGGGTGGTGACTGGCCTGCCTGCCTCACCTGCCACTCTATCTCTGGCACCCCTCCCCCATGATGGTAGATGAAGAGAAATATTTTTGGTTAAGTTTTTGGATTCCTTTTGTGCAAGGCATTTGTGGCTGGCATACGGGAAGAGAGAAAACAGCGTCTGTGAAATGAAGTGAGACCTGATCTCTTCCCATACTGAGCGACATGGGAGTCTAAGGGACATTGCCCCTACCTGTCATTCTCATCTGGCACACCAGGTGTACATATTCCTTCTTATTCTCCTCTGTTACCAAGATGTTGGCCCCATTGGGTTTGAGGTCACGAACTTCACAGACTCCAAACTCTTGGACCTAGAACACCCAAAAACACTAATATGTATCAGGCTTAGGATGGGATTCACAGATACCGGGGAACACACCCTAAATTCTTTGCCATGTCCTGGGCAGAGGGACAAAGCAAGGTCATAAAAAGACAGCGACTTTTCTCATGAGCTCGTAACTCCCCAACAGGAGAAGAGCAAGGGGAAGAGGGGAAAAGGCACAGCTAACATACGTAACACAACACAGCACAGTCTTCACAGTAAACAGTTTGGTGGACGAGTTACCTTGACACGGTTTGTTTTCATGTGCATCACTTTTCTACAATGCACCTCTTTTGGGAATGAAGGACATAGGTACTGGACCATGCACTGAGCACTGCTTTTCACAAAGGGGGAGGCTAGGAAAGAGCCTGGACTGGTTTCACACATTCTGGTTTTTCTGTTTGTGATGTCTCATACAAATACCCACCGCTCTCTGCCAGATGGGAAATGGGGCGTGGGACTTTAAGAAGTCAAGATACTTCCTTACAACCATGAGGTTATCCAATGCCAATTCAAGGGCGATCCCAGAATGGGTCTCCTAGGCTAGCGGGAATGTGCGGTAGTCAGGGTTTCCTAACCCACCTCAGTGCTGAAGGTGAGGTCATAGCCTAGAGTGGAGACATCATTTTCCAGCAGATAAACCAGGCCCTGGTAGAAGTGGTAATCTTCGCTTTCCATATCCGTATATCTAGAAAAACACAATTAGACAGGGTCATGGGTTGGGATGAAAGAGAGGCAGTGTGGGGGTGGGACACACAGAAAGGACCTGATTCCCAGGACTGTGCCACATCCTCACCTCACAGACTTGCCCAAGATGTGTTTGTAGAAGGACCGAGTGAAGTAGCACTCCAGGAGGCGGTTGTCATATACAGCTTTGGCCACGATGCGTCCAACAAACTTGAAGTAGCTGAGGTGGTTGGGGTTGCAGTGAGAAGATGGATTGATGGTGTAGGTGACCCGGTCACCAGGTGAGGTACGGAACAAGGCATACATAGGGTTAAACATCTCCCGAGAGATGATCATATACCACTCCCGCAGGAGCCCTCCTGCATCCTGCCCTTCTTCTCCTTCAAACACTATATACCTGCATAAAAGAGCAGAAACAGAGATGCACAGAAAGCCCAGGACAAATCCGCTCATTTACACAGCATGGGCCGAGTCAGCAAGTGGCTGAAGCCCAACACAGGGAGTGCAAGGTCACAGGACAGAGGTGAACGCAGAGTGTCAGGAGAGCCTGGAGGAGGGCTCTGGGACAAAATGGTCATCACTAATAGAACACCAGTAGGAGCGGTACAGAGGCCTAAATGGGGTCTCGTTTAGGGAAAGCAGGGGTCAAGTCGTGCCAGAGAGGGCCGAGGTGAGTCCGACGTCTGTGCGGGTTTGGTGGTGGAGGAGCAGACCCCAGCCTGTCTCGGGAGCCTCTGTGACTTCCCGCGAGCTTACATGGAGAGCAAGCCCATGCCACGAGGGAGGGGAGGAATCAAGTCTCTCAGCTCAGGAGCACCTGAATTGCTCCAACAAGGCTATCACCTCATCGTTCCCACGACCTGTGGCATTACAAAGTGCCAATCTCTTCTAGGTGGCTTCAAAAACCCCAGAGAGCAATTAGCTCTCTCTCAGAAGCCACAAGGTCTATCTTTGTAAAGCCAAAGACTCTTCTGTCTGGTAATTGTTGGGTAGCTTCAGCCAAAGGCCAGCCAGCCAGCAGAAGACCAGTCTTAGGAGACCAGGCTGAGAAGATGGGAGGCAGCTCAGTGACATGATATAAGCTAGATTCCAACTGGAAATTCCTCCTGGGGAGAACAGCACTCCCTAAGTTCCCTTGTACACCTGGTGCCTGAGTAAGCCTTCGCTGTGACAGAGGAAGAGGGTCCCCACCCTCCCATCTTGTCTGTTTTCTGCTCTGGGCTCTTACAAGCGATTCTTCATTTCTTCAGGGGATTTCCGATGCAGCTCACGGTAAGAGTCTTCAAACACATGGTCACGGCGGACGTGCACAGCCATGTCTTCTTTCCGGAGCCCTTCGTCCAAACGCTCCAGCTCTTGGCGGAAATATCTTCAGAGGTAGGGAAGGAAGGAAGGAAAACAGGATTGGGGGCGGCAGAGCAAACTTCTGTTTGCCTGATCAGAATGAAGACTTACAGTGATGCTGCTTTCCCCATCCTCCAACCACTCTGACCCCTGCTCCCCACTTGTACCCCTCACAAAATGCCCAATAGTTGGGAGAGTTACGTCATTCACTGCTAACTCTCAATTTTCCCCATCTCCACCAAGTAAGGGCCCAGAGATTGTGGTGTGGAATTTCTGTAACAAGCAGGCAAGCGTGTGCTGGTGCACAGGAAGGAAGAGTAGGGAAGACAGGAATGTTGTGGAGGCCCCTTGAATCCTGCTGTTGAGTATACTATGGCTACCTGCAACTCCTGTATTACCCCAAAGGATGGAATGGGACTTTAGAAATCACGTGGTTAAACAAAGGCTCGCATCTCTCTGATGAAGAATGGAGACTGGGGTGGAGAAAGCCACCAAGTATTTAGGTACAGTGACTGTTGCTGGCACAGATTAGTCTCTCCCTCCCACCCAGCCCCCTTCCGAGGGCTGCCACCACGGGAAAGTTCTTTCTCTGGAAACACTGCCCCAGGAGGAACTCCGGCTCCCTTCTGGAAGGGGAGATACCACCTGGAGAGTTCCCACCCCCACCAACATCCAGGGCACATACTTGCGCTTGACATCAAAGTCGAGGACACGGATGTAGTCTACCAGAACAGCAAAGGGCCCGTCAGCGAGGTGGGTGGTGGACTGCCGTAGAATCTGGTTTAACACAGTGCGATGAGTCTCTGGGATGAGAAAGGACAGCAGGAATCAGCCATCGTGGGTCCCCAACCACTAGATGGCAGCCATCCAGCCAGCAACTCTTTCTTCTTTGTTTTAGGGAGAAAAGGCAGTGCGGTACACAGGGGCTTCCAGACAGTCCCTACCTCGCTTTCCACCCCGCCCCCCATGGGTGCGCACGAGCAGCAGGTAAGGATAAAATATATGAAATGGCCTTGTAAAAAACGAAGCCCTGTACACCTGGGGGCCTAAGAGTTCCCTGTACCTGCAAAACGAAGGAACTTCTGTGTGTCAGGGGGCAGGCTTGAGGAGATGTGCATAGATGAGGGCTCCCGGGAGAAGAATGGGTCAAGGGAGGAAGGAGTGGCTGGGGTTAGGGGGGCCGGGGAGAGCGGAGGAGGCTCGTCCTTGATGTGTGCCAGCTGGCTCTCACGGGTGTCTCGGACAGGAGGCTTGCTCTCCCGCTCTGTGGCGTGGACCAGAAAGAAGGCCTCGACGGCAGGCTGTAGCACTGGGGGCAGCAATGATAAGGAGGTGACATTTTACAAACTCCAACATATAAACCTCTTCTTCATAATCAAATTACAAAAGTACAATATGGAAGAAGAAATAATGAAAACTTATAGGAGAAATATAATGGCAGCATAGAAAAATGAAGTCAAAAAAGAGGTCAGAGCTTCATTAAAGCCAAAGAAAAACGGAATAGGCAACCAGTTGTATAAAGATTCCCTTGGTCTAAAAAGTAAAAGATACCAGCCATAAAAAGAAAAGGAAAGTATTTTTTTTTTCTGACACCGGAGTCAAGAGAAAAAAAGAAAAACCCCTGCTTTGAATCCTTATTACAGAGACACTGAGAAAGACAGGTGACCTGGAAGAAAGAAAAGTAGGCGGGCAGAGGCACCCCATGCAGATTAGTGGGTTGGGACCTGGGCCCTTGGGCCACAACGCACCTAGCACCGCATGCTGGTCATGGGATTCCTCCAGTTCCTTTAGACACTCTCCCAGCATGTCCCACAGCTCATCTAAGCTCAGCTGCTCACTGAGCAGGGGTAACTCAGGCGGCCTCTCCTCCTTCTCCTTCTCCCCTTGTGAGTTTCCATCCGAGCCTACAGGGCACACAGAGGAGAGAGTCAGAAAGCCTTTGAAGTTTCCTCTTCATTTAGATTTCCCCCAGACCAAATGTGCAGGCCATTAGACAGATCAAGTAGACTGGCCCACTGGCCCCTGAGTAATACTAAGTGACATCTGAAAGCAAACTCTAGTCCCACACTGAATGGCATTTAAATGTGAACTAAATAAGATTAATAAAAAAAAATTGGTTCCTCAGTTGCACTAGCCACATTTCAAGTGCAGGCTATTGAGCGCCTGAAATGCAGCTGGTGTGCCTGAAACAGTGGCTACTGCAAGACAGTTCTACTGGACAGTGCCAGTCCACTTCCTGTCTCATTAATTCCCAGAGTACCTGTGGATTATTAAATGATCGAATATACTGGTAGCTCAAAAATGGGATATCCTATGACAACACTATCTCAAAGAAACATGTTAAGGGGTACCAAAAAGTGCTCTGACTGGTGTGGCTCAGTGGGTTGGGCATCATCCTGCAAACTGGAAGGTCGCTGGTTCAATTCCTGGTTGGGGCACATGCCTGGGTTGCAGACCAGGTTCCCAGTTGGGGGCATGCGTGAGGCAAGGGACTGATGTTTCTCTCTCCCTCCCTCCCTCCCCCCTCTCTAAAAAACAAAAGAAATAAAATCTTTAAAAAAAGGGGGGGTACCAAAAGGTATTCTATGTACAATTAACTTTGAGAAATGCTGTTGATAACAGCACCCACTGTGTGCCAGGTACTGCTCTAAGCACTATATATACACACATTAATTCATTTAATCCTAACTATGAACACCCCTTTTAAAAAAAGATTTTATTTATTTTTAGAGAGAGGGGAAGAGAAGGAGAAATAGGGAGAGGAACACGATGTGCGAGAGATACATCAATCAGTTGCCTCTTGCACAACCCCTACTGGGGACCTGGCCTGCAACCCAGGTACATGCCCTGACTGGGAATTGATCCCGTCACCTTTTGGTTTGCAGGCTGGCACCCAATCCACTGAGCCACACCATCCACTGCTGAACACTCCTATTTTAAAGGAGAAAACTTAAGCAGAGAGAAGTTTGCCTCAGATCTCAGGGCTAGTAAACAAGGGAGCCAAGACTCAAACACATGCTGTCTCCGCACATATCATATCACAGTTTCTTTACTACAGGAATCACAATGTGTGGTACGAATCTGTGACAAGGGCGAGGTGGTTGACGATCAGTGATCTTGGTTGGTAAACGCCTATTAACGCTGAGCTTATGCTATGTCGAGAACAGGGGCTCCAGCATACATTCCGTGAAGGCTGACTGTTACTTTTGCTGGGCTGGAAATGAGAAGCAGTACTGACCAATGGACTGAGTATCGTGGGTACTGGGAGATGGCTGGTCCACATCCATGGGTGATTCCTCCCTCCGGACAGATGCTTCTGACTGGCTTGCCTCCGACTGGATAAAAGGGAGACAAGGTCACTTAAAGGGTGCAGCTCTGCTTTCCTCAGGGACAGGCTAGGAGCCAGCCCTGCCACTTCTCACACATCATAAGCTTAGAAAGAAGCTTCCCGTATCTGGTCAGGAAACTCTGGTAGTTCTTTTAGCTCTCCAGGACAAAAGACTGGCCTTCCCACCAAGTTTGCTGTCCTGAGCTGGCAAGCTCCCTCCCTGGTTGCCTGCATTGCCTCCACTCCATTCCAGACCTATGTCCAGTAACACACCAGCCTCTTGGATACAGACTTCAAGATTTCTTCTGGGGACAGTTTACAAGTGTACACAGATGTAAAGCTGAGATGGGCAGGAGAGAGGTTTGCTCTTTGTTCACAAAAGGTAAAATAACAGGGGAATCAGTGCAACCTTTGATGGGTGGGATTATTTAAACAAACAACATCTGTCCTATCAGATGTGGGAAAGAGGCTGGGCAGAAAAAACACTCCAGAACAACAGCTCTCTATTTTCCCTTTCTGCCCTGCTGGAGTCAAGGCTCTCAAGTTTGAGGCTGTTCCCAGCTTGCTCAACGAAATGATACTGCATAATAGGAATGACGGAAAGAAAAAGCAGATGTCAGGATACTTTTTATCCTGGATCTTGGGAAGGTGACTTGCATGTTGCAAGGACAGAAAGCAATGAGAGTGCCACAGCATAAATACAGGATGCCAGGCCTTTCCCTAAGTCACTCTGTGCTGGGATCCCAACAATGAGCTGGCTACCTAGGGACCAGAAGGCTTCCTCCTAAAAGTACCTGAGTGCCTAAGTGCCAAAGGAGTATGGAGAACAGAGGCAGAGGCCAGGGTGGAAGGAACAGCCAAAACCAGAAGAGGCTGCGTGGGATGTGTACCAAGCTTGGGGGACTTTCAAGAGTAGACTTCCTAAGATGTCTCTGATGTACCTGAATTATTCCATGAGACTGAAAAATCTTCATACCACATCCCCTTAGAACCCAGACACTTAGCATTATGTAGTTTGCAAAAGCGCCACTGTTGACGGGATAGCTGGGAGTGGGGTATGATGGCCAAGCTTTAAAATCAGATCAAACCAAACCAAACCAAACCAACAAACCAATCAACAAACAATTAAAAAAAAACACCAACAGAAATTAACCCTGCTGCCCAGAGCATTCGTATAGCAAACTTAATGCAAAAGCATACAAGGTAAGGGCAGTGAAACCCCACTGATGATGTGGTGGGGGAGAGACAAATGAATGAGGGGCCACAGGCATCATGCTAACCGTTGCTGCTTGTTGCTGTCTCCGCGCCCTTTGACCCTCACGTACCATTTGTATAATGGCATCAGCCTCAGCCTCCAGCTGCCGAACAGCTGCCTGGATGCTGCTAGCTGAGCCTAAACCGGAGGAACCTGGGAGAAAGAAAGAAGGCAAGATATGAAATGTAAAAAGAGGGAATGCCCAATACTCTCCTATCTCCTGGGCTGCCACAGGGCATCTTGCTGAGGTCTTTGAGCTTTAGCTCAGGCCGCTTCAGAGTGCTCATATCACGCACTAAGAGCTACCCTTACAGACAAGGGCAAGGGACATGGTGCTAGGCAGATGGATGGTAGCAGGTGACAGGATTCTGTGGGACAGGAGGAAAGAGGTAGGATTTGGCAAGCCATGGCTGAGGCAACATGGCTGTAATGTTTTAGTCAGAAGTGATCAAGGAAACAGAAAGGAGGCACACTCAGTGAGTTAAAATCTTGTTTAGCAAAAGATCCGCCCTCAATTTCCTTGCCAGATTTCCACTCCCCCTTAATTCCTACTTGCACTATGCATTTCCTATGCAGGCAGCTTGAGTGAGATACAGAATGCAGCCATCAACATTTTAAGAAAGATTCATCACTTCCTTTTGGAAAGTTCAAACAGGAAGGAGACATGATATTAAGTCTTGCCCTCCAGGGACTCTGGGTTCTCCACCACCAACCCTGCCCCTCAACTGGACACTCCAATTTCATACCTAGCCTGCCTGTCTGCTTGGCTTTCTTGTTAGCTCGGCGCGTGTCGTCCCGGAGCTGGATGATGACCTGCAGTACTCTCAAGAAGAACTTCTGGGTAGATGTCTTGGATGTCAACATGGACATAGAAGGCAGCTGGAGCTCCCGGCCACCCAGAGGTCGCTTCTGAGATGCCACAATTACCACATTCTCAGCCATGTCAAACCTGGATAGTGTAGAGGTGGCTTGCGTATATTGACAGCATCAAAGCGTAAACACTCGGCAAGCAGGGCTTTCTGGTGTCAACCAGAGGAGTAAGAAATCTCACAAGGAAATCTCGCAAGTAGGCAAAAACAAAAATATCGGGTCACATGTGAATAGGACAGATGAGAAAATCTGCCCAGAGAGAGGGGAAACCAGCAAGAGCCGCCTTTCAGAATGTCCAAGATTCTAGTACAACAGCCAAATGGGCAGCTTCTACCCACCTGCTCTGCATTTTGCCTTTCAGCTTGGTGGTCTGTGGCTGTTCCTCAGGAAGGCCATCAGGAGAGAGGGTCTCACACTGGGCTCGCCGCTGCTGTTCCAGGTTGTATTCCCGTAGCTCAGCCAGAAGGGTACCTGGTAGGTAGAGGAGCCAGCAAGTGTTCAGAGACTTTGCCAGTGAAGCAGCTAAAAGGCAAACCTTTCCAAGAAACCCGCCCAGGTCATCCTTTTTGCTCCGCTACAGAGAACCTTCAGTAAGCAGGAACTTCACTATGTGTGTTGTGGACCAATCAACCACCCAGGGACTACCAATTTACCTGGACTGAAGAATCTGTTGAAACTGCACAAAACGCAGGTCAGTGCAGAGAGGAAAGTCATCTGGTTTGGAGCATGCATACCTTTTGAAATTCTGAGGATTTTGTGGTGGTCTTAGGCAAATTGCTTACCCACCTTAATAGGACTAATACTGCCTAACCTCACAAGGCTGCTTTGAGAATTAGGTGGTAACTATGGTAAGAGTGCCTAGGACATTGCCTGGCCCCTGGGTGTTGAATAAATGGGAGCAGTCAAGAAAGGTCAGAGGCGTCTTGCAGAAGAACCTTACAATTCTCAAGCAGCAAAGAATGCCCTGGGTCCTACAGTCCAGCCGACTCTCATCACCTTAGCTCCAGGGACATTTATGACAAGTAAGCATGTAGACAAGTAAGCATGTAGCTGGTATCTAGGGCGATCCATGATTGGGGTGGGGATGGGAGAGAGCAAAGAGATTAAACAGAAAGAAAGATCTGGCCCTATTCCTTGACTCAATCACTTTATCACTTGGGATTTTAGTTTTCTTCTTGGCAAAACCAGAAGGAAGACAACTGAAACTAGATGATTTACAAGCGTTCTTAGAATTTTTGTACACTCAAAACTACACAAAGGCAGACAGAATTATTGTGATTGTTGATTCCTGAGCCTGAACACAGTGTAGGCGCACCTCTGAGGTGGCAAAGCTGCCCCAGCAGGCTTGTCCCAGGGCTCCTACAAGTGTCCAGAAGGAGAAACAAGAGGGTACTGCCAGTCCTATGCATGCTCATCTGCCTTTACTAAGCATGGATCACCTGCTATGTGCCAGACACTGGATGTAGAGAAAACCCAGTCTTACTCTTTTAGAAATGAACAGAAGAAACTAGATGGCAACCCAGCATTTTCAGGGCTATCACAGAAGAAAGCTTGGGACTGTGCTACAGAAGCATAGGAGTTTGATTCAGCTCGGAGGTTCAGGGAAGGCTTCCAGAAGGAGGTGACACGTAAGTGGAAGGTTTCAGAAAAACACGATGCTTACAGAGTTCTGGCCAAGATGGAAGCATAGGTAGAAACGCTTTGCATCCTCGCACAACCAAAAGAAGGATAACAACCAATCTAAAAACAAAAAACAAGCAGAACTGCTAGAAAATCAAACTGCATGGAACTCCGACAACCAAGGAGTTAAAGAAACATTCACCAAGACCGGTAGGAGGGACTGAGCTCGGCAGCCGAGGGGAGAAGACGTGTGGCAAGGCAGCCGACTGTGTGGGCAAAGCAGGGCTGGCTGAACAGGAAACTACACACTCAAAGCTAGGGGTTACCACGGTGGGAGAAACTCCCAGTCTCACACCAGAGAGTTTGTTGGAAAGTGGGGCTAGAGCAGAGCAAGCGAGTCATTGTTCCCTTTTGGACACCTCCCCCAGAGACAGCATCACAATGCAGCAAAGTGGGTTGCCCTGCCCTGGCGAATACCTAAGGATCCGCCCCTTACAAAGTGACAGGTGCGAGGAGACAAAGAAATATGGCTCAAATGAAAGAACAGATCAGAACCCCAGGAAAAGAACTAAGGGGTGAGGAGATAGCCAACCTATCAGGTGCACAGTTCAAAACACTGGTGATCAGGATGCTCAGCAATGACTGGATATGGACACAAAATAGAGGAAGAAGTGAAAGCTATGCAAAGTGAAATAAAGCAAAATATACAGGGAACCAACAATGAAGGGAAGGAAACTGGGGCTCAAATGCAACAATTTGGAACAAAAGGAAGACAT
>VMDR010008974.1:0-34874 GCA_007922815.1 Macrotus californicus
ATCTGAAATTGCACTGAACTCTAAATTTAACTCGCTCGCCACTTGATCATTTGATTCCCTAGATGAACATAAGAGTCTCCTAATGGTCCATAACCATGTGTCGGTTTTATGTTGTGAAGCTAATATCTAGCCTCACTTAGTTTTGGTATTTGGAGCTTGCTAACTCATAACATTAAAAATAATTTCAGAGAACTTAACTGGAAAAAAGAAGATAGTACCAAATAAAAATAAATCAGGACTAGCTTGTTACCAGGAAATAAAAATAAAGGTCCATAAAAAGCCTTTAGCCCTTACTGGTGTAGCTTAGCGGGATGGGCATCTTGCTGCAGACCAAAAGGTCGCCAGTTTGATTCCCAGTCAGGGCATATGCCTGGATCGTGGGCCAGGTCCCTGGTTGGGGGGGTGTGTGAGAGGCAGCCAATAAATGTTTCTCTCGCACATCGGTATTTCTCTCCCTCTCTTTCTCTCTTCTTTCCCCTCTCTCTAAAAATAAATAAATAAAAAGCTTTTTAAAAAGCCTTAGACATAAATTGAAGTAAAATTATAATTAATACACTTTTAAAGCCTTCTCTCTTTTTTTTTTAAGATTTTATTTCTTTATTTTTAGAGAGAGGGGAAGGAAGGGAGAAAGAGAGGGAGAGAAACATGGATGTGCAAGAGATACATGGATCAGTTGCCTCCCCCGACTGGGGACCTGGCCTACAACCCAGGCATGCGCCCTGACTGGGAATCAAAGGAGCGACCTTTCGGTTTGCAGGCTGGCACTCAGTCCATCAAACCACACCAGCCAGGACTAATTAATATTTTATAGCAATCAATATATTACATAATATTCGGTGTATATTCTAGCAGGGTACTAATTAGCTTTTGGTCAATTTTTTGTTACTTATTAGAATATTTTATACTTTTGTATTAGGAATAACTATTCAAGCTAGCAGTTTTTTAAGTACATTTTAATTTACTAAATTATAGTTGGATGATTGCCTGCCCTCTAGTTTGAGTTCTGATTCTGGCCTTGTGATATTTTGTTGTACAACTTAAAGAATGTCTCCAGCACTTTGTAGTTTGGTGATTGCCTGCCCCTCCTTAAAAGTATGTCGTATACGCTGTTGGATAACAAGCGTGTTAGTGGTTTAGCTTTACGTTCTTTAGCTATTTATAAGCTGTCTTTTTGGCAATATATATAAAACTGAACTTCAGCTTTATAACCATTGAAATACCTTGATTTTTAAGTTTATAACTACTAGTATTAAAAAGTTTTTATATTTCTTCATGGAAACCATACTCTTTACACTATGTATCGCTTCTGTGAAATCTTGAAAAAAAAATTATTTTGGATGCCATTAAGCTTTGCCTACATCTTTTGTATCTTAAAAACAACTTTAATTTGCCTGCTAGCACAGTGCCTGACACTCAATAGATGCGTTAGGTGTTCACTAAACTTTAGTGAATTAGTGATAGTTTACAAGATAAAAAAATGATAAACATTCCAACTTTACTGGTCTAAACTGAGCACTTGAATAAAAGGATGTAATTTTCTGATCAAAATTGCTGCCATTTCTGATACTATTTTTTTTCTTTAGTGAAGGGGCAATAGATAGCTTAGTCCAATGTGACATATCAGAATCTTGGGTGGGGATGAAGAATTACATACTATAGCTATAAATCCAGCTAGTTGAGAATTATTTTGTCTAATAAGAGATGTTTCTCATCAAAATGGTTTCATGGTAGCACGTAGGGTGTAGATGCTAAAAAACAGTTGAGACACACTGCTATGGTGTACAGAATTGGACCCCTTAATTGTTCTAGCATAAGACTCTTGTGTCCTTCAAAAAACAAAATGAATTTTTAACCAACTTAGTTATTCACTTTTTTTGTTTTGGTGAGCCACACATTATTTTAATAACAGCTTCTTTGAGATATAACTTACATACTATAAAATTCTCCCACTTTTTCAAGTGTATAATTCAGTGGTTTTAGTATATACACAAGATTGTGTAGCCATTATTAACCATCACCACTGTCTAATTCCAGAACATTTTATCACCCCAAAAAGAAACCCTGTGCCCATGATCGTCACTCCCCATTCTTCCCTACCCCTAGGCCCTGGCAACCACTAATCTGCTGTCTCTGGATTTGACACTTCATGTAAATGGAATCATACATATGTGACCCTTTGTGCCTGGCTTCTTAGACTTTGCATAATGCTTTTCAAGGTTCAACCTTGTTGTCGTATATTATCAGTACGTCATAGCTTTTTGTTGCCAGATGATATTCTAGTTGTTCGTTTTTATAGGTTGTGCCAACCATTTTGGAAAAATTCAAGGAGAAGAAGCCTCAAGTAGTACAAGCCCTGCAAGAGGCAATCGATGCAATCTTCCTTACTGTAAGCTGACAACATGAGTTGCGCTCTTGTCTATGTGGTATTTTGTTAATGTGATGTTCTGATTGTTGTGTATAGAGAAAAGCTCACTGACCACATTTTCCTTCTAAAGACCACTCTACAGAACATCAGTGAGGATGTTTTAGCAGTAATGGATAATAAAAATCCAACCATCAAGCAGCAGACATCGCTTTTTATTGCAAGAAGCTTCCGCCACTGCACTGCTTCTACCCTGCCTAAGAGTTTGCTAAAGCCCTTTTGTGCAGCTCTACTTAAGGTATAGACTCTTTGAAATTGGGGGAATATTTTACATCTAGGAAAGATTTTTTTCCTGCTAATTATGTACAGTGACTGTTTGACCTTCAGACTGTATGTTGCAGTCTTTTGAGAAGCTTTGGAAACTGAATCCAGATTCTTGTATTGTGGTGTTCTTCTCCTTGAAGCACAAGTTCCACTAATTGCTAAACATTTTCTTACTTGGCCCATTTACTGGCATTCAGGTGGATCTGGCCAAGCAGAGGCATACAGTTTGGAGTATTTGAAGATTATTTGAATGTGAGGCTTTTTAGATGGAGGGTAGGAGGAAAAGGAAGCACTTACATGCTGAATAGATATCAGAGGTTCCCTTAAGCAAGAAAGAATTTGTGAAAGAGTAACTGAAAACTGACAAAAGGAAAACCTTGCTTAGCTTCACTGAATCATAAAAGGCAAATTCCTTATCTAACAACCATTAGTCTGACTTAAAATCAGTAATACCTGGAGTGCCTTGTATTAAGGTCATTTTGTTTACTTCCGGACTGTAGCACATCAGTGATTCTGCTTCTGAAGTCAGAGATGCTGCATTTGAAGCACTGGGTACAGCTTTGAAGGTGGTTGGTGAGAAAGCAGTAAACCCATTCTTAGTTGATGTAGACAAACTTAAGCTTGATAAGGTAAGTTAGTAAGAGATTATAATGAAATTGGACAACAGCGCATTATGGCTTTATTTTAAATTTTGTCTGTTCTATTAAGACAAAAATGCTGATAGCAACTTGTGAAGTTTATTTTGTTGCCACTGGTGATTCAAATCTTGAGTTTGAAAACACAGCTTTTTGAAGATTTAAATTTAATTCCAATCTGCAGTTATTGTATTAGTAGAAATACCTTTCAAATTATAACATAAAAAATATAGCTTATTGACCATAACCTATAAAGGTGAAAACAGTGTTTTAAGATCATTTTTTTTCTAATATCTGGAAAATTCCCTTTTTAAATATGAATGTTTCCTACCAAATTGTGGTTATTGGAATTCTAATTTGTATAGAAATAAAAAGGTAAAGTCTGGGTGATTCACCTTTGTGGAAAAGGAAACATTTCTCTGAATTCTCACGTGGTTGTGGTTTAAATGATCTGTTACATAATAAGGGGGTGGCTGTGTTTCCAAGTTGGGCTTGATGACGTGCGTCTCAATTTCATTCTCCAGATCAAAGAGTGTTCGGAAAAGGTGGAGCTGGCGCACGCTAAGAAAGCTGGACTGGCAGCTGCAAAGAAGGAGCTCAAGCCTGTCCCTGGGAGGGCCGCTGCTTCGGGGGCCGCAGGAGATAAGGGTGCAAAGGACACTTCAGCGCCCAAACCAGGACCCTCAAAGAAGGCCCCTGCCGCTAAGGTTAATAGATGACTTGGAAAGTACGGTTGAAAATTAGAGTTTATATAAGGCAGGGTCTGAATCTCGGGTTAATGGTTGTCCTTCCAACACGATTTCATGTGAGAAATGGACTCATTACCACATTCAAAATGCAGCTGAACGTCTGCTCATGAAGGCAGTATTCCAACAGGACATTTGGTTATTTGAGACTTTAATAGAGATAAAAATGGTAATGGAAGTACATGAGTGCATTTTAAGGGATCAGAAAGTATCACTAAATAATGAAATAAAATGTGGCAGGGCACTTAACATGAATGACATCACCTTCGTCATTTTGCTAATAATGCTGCTGAGTTAGAGCGCTGAGCCTCCTGCCAGTCCAGGCCTTGTCACCTTGTCACCTTTGTACGGCGTAGAAGAGGCGGAAGTGCCCAGGGGCCCATGTGGCACTCCTTTACGTGAACACTTGTCTTGGGGAGTCTCTTAAGTTCTTAAAGTGGGGCCCACGGTTTCCCCCACGAATGGTCTTCAGAAGGTCTGTCTGCCTGTGAAACGGCTAAGTTCTGTGGGCACTAAAAATGTGCCTTTTGTTGGTGGTGGTTGGGTTATCCCTCATTTTTAAAAAAAGTTTTGATTGAGATACAGTTCACACACAACATGACACTAGGTTTTGTGTAACACCATCATTTGATCGTTGTGTGTGTTGCAAAATGATCACCACAATAAGTCACCGTACACAGTTACCGTGATCCCTCATTTCAGAAAAACTTTCAAGGAGTCTGTGACCCACAGAAGTTTAAGAAACACTCTTCTAAACCATTGAGTGGTGTTTTCTCGATTGCTTGCAGGCTGGCGGACCACCTAAGAAGGGGAAACCAAGTGCCCCAGGAGGTGCAGGGAGCACTGGAGCCAAGGGCAAGAAGGGACTGGAGGTCAAAGAAATAGTGGAGCCCGAGCTCTCGGTCAGTATTACGTACTGTGTCTCAGACCCAGGAAGCTGTGGAAAGTCAGTTCTCCCTTTCCTGCCTTCTACAGCATATAGTTATTTCATACTGTTTAGCTTCTTGAAACTGCCTTAGACAAAGTTCCCCTTTGGTCCAAAGGTAGAAGCTTCAGGTACTGTAGCACATCTACAGGATGTTCTTGTACTTTTACATTCTTGCTATCTGTTTCCTTAAGCAAATTTTAACTCCAGCGTGTTTGTATCTTACAGACTGAAGTTTGTGAAGAAAAGGCTTCCGCTGTCCTTCCTGCTCCATGTATACAACTTCTAGACAGCAGTAACTGGAAGGAGAGACTGGCCTGTATGGAGGAGTTCCAAAAGGTAGGCGCATGAGGATGAGTTGAGGGTGAAAGAACATTGCGTTTTATAGAAGTGAAGAAATTGAAAGTGGAAGACCTGTCCTGTTGCTGTGTCTTATAAGTGAACATGTTTCAGGGTATTACCTAAAAATGAGGGGGGTTATTTTGTTTGTTTTTTAGCTGTGTAGTGTTTATCTTCCAACATCTGCTTCCTGTGGTTTCTGTAATTTCATAACTTAGTACTTACCCAAGAAAATTAGGTTTATTCTGAATTATAAGGTTTAGATGAATTTTAATATTATGGTTGTTTTTTAATACTAGTAGGCAAACAGATCTTTCCACTTAAACCACCCCCTCACCCATTTCTATGTTTCCCTCTTTGGCGTCATGATTCTTGGAGAACAGACACTCTCACGTGGTGTGAGAAGCTCCTGTCAAAGATCTGTGTTGGGAAGGAGCACAGTAGTTCCCCCTGGCACACACGCCGTGATTCTGATGAGGAGGGGTGTGGATGGGACTGAGGCAGGAAACCTGGCTTCCGGTCCAGCATCTGCCACATGTTGCATTTAGATCTTTGAAATTTAATACTTAACCACTTCTAACCTACCTTACTTTTCCGTGTTTTTAGGAAAATCAAATAGGTCAAAATATGAAGCAGTTTCTGCCACACACTAGGCACATGAAAACTATGTTACCATTACTTTCCTTGGAGCAAATTATGAATTCCTAAAATGTGGAAAAAAAGTTTCAGTGGTTTTACTGTAACAACCATACACTAAACATCCAACTTAAGAAACAAAGCATTATAATAGAAACTATTTAAGGTCCTTCTTCATTTACATTCCCATTTTGTTACATACTGTTCCTTGGAACTACTCATTACCCCTTAACTCTTATTTTCTGGTTTTACTTCAAGGCTGTTGAACTAATGGACCGAACTGAAATGCCATGCCAGGCATTAGTGAGGATGCTGGCCAAGAAACCTGGATGGAAAGAAACTAATTTTCAGGTATTTTTAAACTGGAGATTTAATGTTTTTTATTGAATTAATTTCCATTACATCTTTATATGGAGTAATAGAGAGGTATAGTTTTGGTAATGACTTTTAGCTTTTTATTTTGTAATCACTCAGGAATGTGTCATCTAATTTTAAATGAATAAATGTGTATTATTTGTCTAGTTTATATATATGCATTTTCCTCTCATTATTTAGGCCTACAAGCCCTCTAATCTTTACATAATTCAAAGGAGGGATAAGCAGTGAGATAGCTTTCTTATTTGTTTGGATAAAAAATAAATGCAGTCTTCAAATTGCTAGTGAAAAATTACCACAGTCTAACTAACTGATAACATAGATGAAATTCAGCAGTACTGTCATTTAGTCTAAAAAGTAGGTGTCAGGAAAGTGATACAGGAAGGAAAACAGGAAAAGGGTTTCCTTCTCCCAGATATACATAGACCTCATGTAAAAAACAATTTTTTTTTAGTGCTTCAGATCTGTACTTGGCATCCTGCTAGTCTCTTTTTTGCTTCTCTTCTGCCACCTCTTGTTCTCTCCATGGGATCCATAACTCCCTCTCACATGTCCCCTTAGCACTGTTCTGTAGCACCCATCCATTCTCCCCAGCTCCAGAGAACCTCTCTACACCAAAAGGCTCTCAAACTGCCCTCTTCCCCTCATACCACTTGTGAAACCCCTCTCTGTGCAGCTGCTCGGATGGGTGAAGGAGGCACACCTGTTTCCAGCTAATATCCTCCTGTGTGTGAGATCCGTAACAAGGGGCAATTTGATATACTTTTTCCTTTATAACAGCTTTATTGAGAGTATAAAACTCACCATTTTAAAGTATACAATGCAGCAATTTTTAGTATATTCACATAGTTCTGCAACTCCAACCACTATATAATTTTAGAATATTCTCATCAACCCAGAAAGAAACCTCATACCCATCAGTAGTCACTTTCTGTTCCTTCCCAAGTTCCCAACCGCCCGCCAGTCCCTGGCAACTATTAATCTACTTTCTGTTTCTATGGATTACTTGTCCTGGACGGTTCCTATAAATGGAATGGTACGAAATGTAGCCTTTTTTGTGTCTAGTTTTTACTTTGCATAATATTTTCACTATTCATATTGTAGCATCTATCAGCTCTACATTCTATTTTATTGTTAAATAATATTCCATTGTATGGACATACAACATTTTATTTACCCATTTATCAGTTGATGTGCATTTTTAGTGTTTCCACTTTTTGGCTATCATTAATAACGCTGCCATGAACATTTGTGCACATCTTTGTGTGAATACGTTTGAAATTCTCTTGGATATATCCCTAGATGTTGAATTGCTGGGTCATATGGTAACTCCATGTTTAACTTCCTTGAAGAATTGCCAAACTGTTTTCCAAAGTTGTTGGAGCATTTTATGTTCACACCAGCAATGCAAGAGAGTTCCAGCTTCTCTCCGTCCTTACCAACATTTATTATTTAACTGTTCGAACAGAACAAAGGGAAATATTTATGGGCAAAGGGGTCTCAAGTCCAATACATCTGCTGTCATTACATTAATATCTTTACATTGTTTTCTAAGCTTCTTTCTTTCTTCCACTTAAAAATCTGCAAGTTCTTTAAGTCTCAGATTCTGTTGTGTGTGTGCAGCTGTGTGAGGAACCCGAGTCCTGCAGTTAGTGTGGCCATTCATTATGTGTTGGAAGATGTGCGTTCAGTACTGGATGCAACCATTGTATAAGGAGAATATAGAAATTAAATTTTTCAATTCATAACATTTCCATGTGGTGCCATTGCTACTATTTTAAAGCATTGAGTGACTTGGTTTTTTCTCTTACCTATCACTTAGCTACTGTATTTGATAACAGTTAAAGGATAAAAATTATTTTGCTTCTTTGTTTAAAATTCTGATTTTAGTGTGGTCATGTTTCAGCTGTCCTTGACTGTATTACATCATCAGGCTGCTGTAAAAAATAAGTGCAGCCCTGACTGGTGTGGCTCAGTGGGTCAGGGGTTGTCCCACAAACCGAGAGGTCGCAGGTTCAGTTCTCGGTCAGGGCACATGCCTGGTTTTTGGGCTAGGTCCCCTACTGGGGATGTATGCGAGTACTCTCCCACATGATGTTTCTTTCCCACTCTCTCTTCCTTCCCCTCTCTCCAAAAATAAGTAAAATCTTTAAAAAAAATAGTACATAAATAAATATCTGTGGCTTATTTATAACTTTATCATAACTTTATTCTTGTTCAGGTGATGCAGATGAAGCTTCATATAGTTGCTTTAATTGCCCAGAAGGGAAATTTTTCCAAAACTTCAGCTCAGATTGTCTTGGATGGCCTTGTAGACAAGATTGGAGATGTGAAATGTGGGAACAATGCAAAAGAAGCTATGACAGCAATAGCTGAAGCTTGTATGTTGCCATGGACAGCTGAACAGGTTGGTGACACAGAGCTCTCTTTCCCCAAGTTTTCCTAGTTTTTTTCCAAATTTTATTTTAAGGTTACTAATTAAGCTTAGTTCTTGTCTTCTCAAGTAAAGCTGTTTTCTATACTGTGTTTTTATTTTACCATTAATAATACACTATTGCATGATAATTAAACTTTATCTTAGTCAAATATTGTATTGAAGCCCTGGCTGGTGTGGCTCAGTGGACTGAGCACCAGCCTGTGAACCAAAGGGTCACTGGTTCGATTCTCAGTCAGGGCACGTGCCTGGGTTGTGGGCCAGGTCCCCGGTGCAGGGCGCACAAGAGGCAACCACATATTGATGTTTTTCTTCCTTGTTTTCCTCTTCCCTTCCCCTCTGTCTAAAAATAAATGAATAATTTTTTTAAAGAATATTCTATTAAAAATGAGAATAATTTTATCTTTAGGTATAATCCAGAGTGATTGCTAATGAAAAGTTGTAAACAATCCAAAGTACTTGAATGCTGCTGTCACTTATGTCGTTTTCTTACGTAGGTTAAGTATATTATTCCTGAAGTCATTTTTGCAGTTGCTTTAGCATCAGAAAAACCATGTTTCATCCACTTCTGCCTTAATGTCAGCTATATTTCTATGAGAAATACGAGAGAAAACACAGATCTGTGATTTTAGTTTTTTTTTCCTTCTGCTCTAGGTTATGTCAATGGCTTTCTCCCAGAAGAATCCCAAGAATCAATCAGAAACTCTGAATTGGCTATCAAATGCAATAAAAGAATTTGGTTTTTCTGGGTAAGTCAGAAAAAATCTAATACAAAATAATTGTTTTGCCAATCTCTAACTTAATTCTGAGAAACCAGAGTTTATATAAAACAAAATTACACTTGTTCCTCAGAAGTCTATACAGATGCTCTTTGACTTATGATGGGGTTGCGTTCCAGTAAATCCACTGTAAATTGAAAATATCCTAAGTCGAAAATGCATTTAATACACCTAACCCACTGAACATCGTAGCTTAGCATACACTACCTTACACATGCTCAGAGCACTTACGTCAGCCTGTGCTGGGGCAAAGTCATCTGAAGTGTTGAATATCTCATGTACTATATAGTATGCACATCTCCTCACCATTGTAAAGTCAAAAACCCAAAGTTAAACCATCGTGAGTCGGGGACTGCCTGTATTGGCTTGTGCACCTGCATTTTTATTTCACTAACATTCTCTAAGTTATTTTTCCTTGAATGTCAATAACTGTCCCACAGAAAAGCCACTTCCAAGGATTGCTAATCAAATAAATACATTTGCAAATCACTACATATAATCATATGTGTTTAGAGACCTCTAGTGCCCATTGGTGAAATAAAGACTCTCAGAAGTCATTCAATAGAGAAGCTTGTTTAACTTGATGTTTTCCCAAGCTTATTTACATATTGAACACACTTGTTTATTTCATTTAACAAAAATTTTATAGAGCTTACTTTACGCTGGGCATTTTCTAAATAATTGATTTGATTTAAGCATCATAAAAACCATGTGATGTTGGTATCTCTTTGATAGATAGATAGATAGATAGATAGATAGATAGATAGATATTTTGTTGTTGTTATTTCTTTTATAAATAAGAAAAATAGGGCACAGAAAGCTTAACTAATCTGTCCAAGTCATAGCTGGGAAATGATGAAACCAAGATTTAAACATAGTTCAGTCTAGTTCCAAGAAAGAATATTATAATCACTATATTATGTTGCCTTTTTCTGTATCATGTTGCTTTTTACATGCTTCTTAATATCTTGCAAAACAGTTCTGAATTCTACAACCAAGTGTAGAAATACTGCTGTAGAGGTTGTCATTCAAGTGGCATTCTAGCAAAGAAATGTCACATCAGTATCTGTGCTGCCCTCCCATGGTTGAGGATATTGTTGTAGCTTCTTAATTGTATAGGTTTTGGTGAAAAACTAATCTGTTAGCATGACGTAAAAGTCAGGTGAATATTTTTCTCTTTTTATTCTATTCACCCATGATCTTTTATTTATTCACTTATTCAGTGACTACGTATGTGCACCTGTGATATTCCAATAATTTGTTCCAGGCCTAGGAATACATCATGGATAAGATACAATTCCTGTTTTCATAGCACTTAATATTTGAGTAAGGGGAGATGACAATAAAAAATATATGAGGAGGTCTGAGAACTTTAAAAAGCAGTTTAAGGAGTTAGGTGATATCACCTTCTGTCATCGGGATGGGGTTCTTTTCTATAAGGTAGATCAAGAGTCCTTCCTGAAACAATGACATTTGAGCAGAGACTTTCAGGACATGAGAGAGTTAGCTGAGACAACCTGGGAGAAGAACATTCTGTAGACCAAGGGACAGCAAGTGCAAAAGCCCAGTGGTAGGAGCACATGGGACATATTCAAAATAGGAAGGAGTGATTGCCCTTCAGCTTGTAGCTGGGGTGCAGTACGTGAGCTGATGGAGAGTGGTAGGAGGTGAAACTGGAGAAAACGAGGAAGCCAGGTAGTACAGCACCTCTAAGTTTGTTTTTATTTTTGTTTTTTATGCAGTAGAAATCTGGTTGGAAGCCCCTGTTTAGAGCGGGAGCAGCACTGGGCTGCGGAAGAGCTATGAACTAAAATTTCAGATAGGAGAGCAGTGCTTCAGAAGGCGGTCTGTGAATCCAGCCCCCAAGGGGTCATATCTCTAATCTACTGCTTTCCAGTTGGGTAGCCTTGGGCAAGGGACAGCCTTCTTTTGACCTAATTTACCTTTCTATAAAATGCCAGAATGGTACCTCAGAGCTGTTGTGGAAAATATGTAAAATGCTGGGAACTGGACCTGGCATGATAAGGGCACTAAGAACGTTGGTCTCTTTTGAAAGGGGAGGTGGAAGGAAGGAATAGAAACTGATGTTGGATGTTCAAACTTTTGGGCAGAAGGGTAACAAGGTTATTCTGACTATATTTGGAACACATAGTGAGGATCAAGGGCAGAAGCAGGGAGGCTACTTAGTATGCTATTGGAATAATCCTGTTAAGAAATTACAGTGGCTTGGGCCTTCTTTGTGGAGGTGGAAGTGTTATGACTCAGAATAGATTTTAAAAGTAGAACTGAACCCGGACGGTGGGCATAAGAGAGAGGAGTCAGGATGACCCTGGAGTTGAGGGTGGCCTGAGCAACTGGAAGAACGATGTGGCTCTTCACTGAGGTAGGGAAGGTTGTGGGAAGAACAGGTTTTAGGGTTGGGGTGTGGACAATCAGGAGCTTGGTGACAGATGTAGGGTGACATCTAGACATACAAGTGGAAATGTCACAAAGGCAGTTGCCTCTCAGAATCTGGAGTTCATAGGAGAGAAGTTAACATTGGATTTGGGACTGATTAGCATATGGGTGGTATTTTAAACTCACTTTCAATGAGTGTAGAAAGTAAACAGGTGAGATGCTGGGACACATCCAAAGGAAGCCACTTCTAGAGTCTGGCTTTGTAAAACTTTTGTTTGTTTTTAACTCTAAATGTTATTTCTTCCAGGTTGAATGTGAAAGCTTTCATTAGCAATGTGAAGACAGCTCTTGCTGCAACAAACCCAGTGAGTACACACCAGCACACATAGTGACAGTGCAGCATCTCTGTGGTTCTGCTCTGACTTGGAGAATTCCTTTTGTTCTGCCAGGCTGTGAGGACCTCTGCTATCACCCTGCTTGGTGTAATGTATCTGTATGTTGGTCCCTCTTTGCGAATGTTCTTTGAAGATGAAAAGCCGGCCCTCCTGTCCCAGATAGATGCTGAATTTGAGAAGGTAAAGATTTCACAAATGATACAATCTGTTGGTGGACTTGAGAAAGCTCATATTAGTTAAGTTTAAACTTTTAACTCTTTGGAATGAAAAGTATATATTTGTTTATATATGTATAAAATATCCCTGGGAAGAGTTCCTAAGAAATTGATGACTTTTTTTTTAAAGATTTTATTTATTTATTTCTAGAGAGAAGGGAAGGAAGGGAAAAAGAGAAGGAAAGAAACGTCAATGTGTGGTTGCCTCACATGCTCCCTACTGGGCACCTGGCCCACAACCCAGGCATGTGCCCTGACTGGGAATCAAACCAGCGACCCTTTGGTTCACAGGCCGGTGCTTAATCCACTGAGCTACAGAAGCCAGGGCAGAAATTGATGACTTTGACTGTCTAGGAGGACAGGGTAGCTGTGGTATAGGATGGGAGACTTTCCTCTTTATATCCTTTGTGTCCTTGGAATTTCAAATACTGGGTTGGCCAAAAAGTCCATTAACGTTTCGTCTGTACGATGGCTCTAGGAGGGCTTAGTTGTCTTCACTTCATTCGAAACAATTGTATTAGATTGTATTGTGACAGCTGTCATATCACTGTGCATTTAAAACAAACTTATCAAAATTGGTGAATTTTTGTGCAGCCCTTTTAATATGGAAGATGGAAGAAAAAGCAACATTTTTGGTATATTATGCTTTATTATTTCAAGAAAGGTAAAAATGCAACTGAAACGCAAAGAAAAGATTTGTGCAGTGCTTGGGGAAGGTGCTGTGACTGACCAAACATGTCCAAAGTGGTTTGTGAAGTTTCTTGGTACTATTGACATTTTAGCCAAATAATTCTTTGCTGTGGGGCTGCCTGATGCATTGGAAGATGTTTAGCAGCATCCCCCGGCCTCTACTGACTAGAATCCAATAGCAGGAGAAAGCCAGCATACTCAAAATATCCAAATCAATAAAGTTATTGATGAAAATGAAAAATATGTCTTTTATTTTACTGAAAAAACTAACAGACTTTTTGGCCAACCCAGTATTTTGAATGTATGACCTATTCACAAAGTACATTAAATATAACATTTAAAAAGTGTTTTAAATAAAAAATATTGTTCCTCCTTGAGTAAACTTTCCAGTGGAAATTGCTGTGGTTTGGCAGACTTGCTCTATATTGTCTTGGGCATACAAGTCAAAAGACAGTTTCATGATCGAGAAGTCAGACTCTAATAGGTTTTATAAAAGTATCCTTTGCCATGTAGTCTCAAAATTGGAAACTAAATAGGAATTGAGACATGTACTGTGTGGATATTAAGTGTTATGAAGGCATAGGAAATGTTGACACAGGCACCATTCTCCAGTTTGTTTGTTCTCGCATCCTTCATCAAGTTCATTGGCCTCACTGATGTACTTGTTTGGGTGTAGATGCAAGGACAGAGCCCACCTGCTCCAACCAGAGGGATTTCCAAACACAGCACAAGTGGTACTGAGGAAGGAGAAGATGGAGACGAACCAGATGATGGGGGCAATGATGTTGTGGATCTTTTGCCAAGGACAGAAATAAGGTAGATTTGTTGGAAATGGTTTATTTGATTAATTATACTGAATTTTTAATCTGGTGCCTTCTCTTTCTCAGTCAGGGGTACTTTGATATCATTAATTTTTAGGAGTCTGAAATAAGGTGTCTTCTGTTTTTTTAGTGACAAAATCACCTCAGAGTTGATATCTAAGATTGGTGACAAAAATTGGAAGATCAGGAAAGAAGGCCTAGATGAAGTGGCAGGTATTATCAATGAAGCGAAATTTATCCAACCAAACATAGGTGAACTTCCAACTGCCTTAAAGGGTCGACTCAATGATTCAAATAAAATCTTGGTACGTAGAGTTCATGCCCATCCTTTTTCTTTCCCTCTCCCCTTTCAGGAGGTTTCTTCTCTTTTCTTTTCTTTTTAAGATTTTCTTTCTTTATTTTTAGAGAGTAGGGAAGAGAGGGAGGAAGAAGGGGAAAACTATTGATGCGTGATAGGAACAAAAATCAGTTGCCTCTCACATGCCCCCAACCAGGGACCCGCCCCACAACCCAGGCCTGTGCCCTGACTAGGATTTGAACTGGGGACCTTTCAGTTCGCTAGACAATGCCAACCTACTGAGCCACACCAGTCAGGGCCAGGAGGTTCCCTTTCAATGAAACTGTCGCCAGCAGAAAAATGAGTGGTTGTTTTATTTGTTTTGAACTAGAAATAGCTTTCTTTAATTTCTTAGATGTACCACAAGATATGCTGGTAGATGGCAAGTTTATTAGTCAAATTTTAAGCAGCTCAGATATAATTTTTATAGGACGCTAATGTTCAATATCTACATAAAACTGCTTGTAAAATACATAAACATGCTTAATTTCTCATTCTTAAATTTGGATTTTTATGTCAGGATTTTCTTTTCCTTTTTTTTTAATATTTTATTTATTTATTTTTAGAAAGAGGGTAAGGGAGAGAGAAAGAGAGGGAAAGAAACATCAGTGTGTGGTTGCCTCTCGCACATCCCCCCACTGGGGACCTGGCTGACAACCCAAGCATGTGCCCTGACTGGCAACTGAACCAGCAACCCTTTGGTTCGTAGGCCCACGCTCAATCCACTGAGCTATACCAGCCAGGACAGGATTTTCTTACACTATGCTTTACCTTACTTTAAAATTATAAAGCAGTATAATTTGTAGTCTAAAATTCTAATTCTCTGATTTTATGAACTAATGATAAAAGCAGAGGCCACTGCCTAAAAATTACAAGCTAATTAGAGTAGCATCATAAAAAGCTGATTTTCCTTGTCTCTTAAGTATGCCAGACTTCCTACAGCAATGACTATGTAGAGCAGACTTGCAAAACTTTATGCACAGCTTGTTCGCGATTTGAACATGAAGTGCTGGCTCTTTCCACTCAGGTGCAGCAGACGCTGACCATCCTCCAGCAATTGGCAGTAGCCATGGGCCCGAACATCAAGCAGCATGTGAAGAACTTAGGCATCCCCATCATCACAGTCCTTGGAGACAGCAAGGTAACCTGCCTCTTCACTACCCTCCAGTTTGGAATAAGCCAGCCACACTCTGGAGCTAAGAATAATTCTTTTCTTTTCTTTTTTTTTTTTTTTTGCTTTCCCCCTCCCACACCCGAATAATTCTTTTCTTACATGTAAACTTGTAAACTTTGAAGAGAATATTAGGAAGAAAATAGTAAACATTTTTACTTCCCAGGCAGTGTTAACATGACTAGCTACATCACTTACTAGCTTATGACCCTTAGATAAGTTATTTAGATAACTTATGAAAGATAAGTTATTTATCTTTTGAGGTTCATTATCTTTGTAATTTTAGCATTACAGAATTAAATGAATCTCTATATAAGGTACCTGTCCCTGTTTTATATAACATGCACTCAAAAAACTGTTCCTATTACGATTTATGACATCATTGTTAAAAGTATTACTATAAAGAGTGAATAAAAATAAGAATTTTTGGATCGTGTACTTTCTTCCCTGAACTACTAGAGGAGGGTCCTCTAGTACTTAAGATAATTAGTTTCATTCAGTGTTGTAAGCCTCTTATGTTTAGCCCTAGATTGAATATTTGAATGACTCTTTATTTTTGTGTAATACATTTAATGTAAGAAATTGGGCTATTTTAATATTTTTCATGTCAGTAAGTCCCCATTCTGTGAATACAAGTTAATATAAAAACACAAATGTTACAGCTGTCAGTGACTTCAATATAACCATTGTGTGCTCTCTAATGTGTAGAATCACTGCTTGGGCATGAGAGCCCCCAAAGGTGCAGGAAACAAAACCTGAGCATTCATTCCCCTGACCGATTTTATGCCCAGGTCACTGTTTGGCCTAGTTAACTGACTACTGGATCTGTGCAGTTTGGAGTTTTATATAATTTGGAGTTTTCTACTATAATTTAGAGGGTTTTGGGGTTTTTTTATCCTCACTCAAGGATATGTTTATTGACTTTAGAGAGAGAGAGAGAGAAACATCGGTGTGAGAAATATCCATCGGCTGCCCCTCATACACACCCAGACCGGGGATCAAACCGAACCCGCAGCCCTTTGGGTGTATGGGCCAACACTCCGAGCAGTCAAGCCACCCGGCCAGGGCTAATTTGGAGTTTAGTACAACCTAGAGCTAGATTATGTTTCAGAGAAGATGGTTCCAAGTATATTCGTGTGGACCTTAGAGAAAGCTCCATGTCTACTCCCTACCTACAGACCATAGTTAATGTTACCTTTACTGGTTCTCCTCCATCCAGAACAATGTTCGAGCTGCCGCCCTAGCAACTGTGAACACTTGGGCTGAACAGACTGGCATGAAGGAATGGCTGGAGGGAGAAGATCTTTCTGAAGAGCTCAAAAAGGAAAATCCTTTCCTGCGGCAAGAGGTTAGTACTACAGAGATCATGTGCCTTACTCATGTCTTTTACCTTCTTAGCGGCCTGGACCCACCTAATAAATATGCATATATGGACAGAATGGGTTTCATCATAAAACAGTTAATAAAATTAAACCAAATTTCTGGAGCTTTTGTATTCTTGTGCTCTTTTTTTTGAACAATAAAACTTTTTTAAGGACTAGCCTTTCTGTGAAATCTCCTTTCTGGAACTCTTAGATAGTAAATTAAGAGGTTTTAATCAGAACATAAAAATACAATTAACATTCAAAAATTCATAATGTAATCTGTCGTACCAACAGGCTAAATACTAAGAAAAATCATAAAATCATATCAGTTGACACAGAAAAGGGATTTGAGAAAATCCAACACCTGTTCATGATTAAATAAAAACAACAACTCTCGTCAAGTCAGTAACAGAAGAGGAGAATCGCCCTGACTTGACAGGGAGCATGTACACAAGCCTCCCTATGCAACACCGTACTTACTGCTGGGAGCCTGGGTGCGCTCCCCCTCAGGTCAGGAACAAGACGGGAATATCCACTCTCATCACTGCTAATTTATTTAGCCTACTACTGGAAGTTCCAGTCACCACAGCAAAACAAGGAAAACAAATGGAAATCATACAGACTGGATAAAGAATAAATAAAGTTATCTGTAATTGCACATGACAACCACGTACATAGAAAATCCAAAGGTATCTACACACAAACTCTTAGAAACTAATAACTACATTCAGTAAGACTGCAGGGTACAAAATCAACACGCAAAAATCAGTCACACTTCTTTACAATACAAAGAGCATAATAATACCATTTACAATTCCTCCAAAGAAAATGCAGTCTTTTAAATAAGCAAATTTAATAAATACAGAGCATGTATACTGAGCATCATAGATTGCTGATGAAAGAATTCAAGGACAGCCTTTCAGCAATTGCTTCTGGAGCAGTTGGCATTCATAGACCAAACAGTAAACCCAACCTAAGCCTCACATCTTACACAAAAATTCATTCAAAATGGATCGTGAGCTCAAATGTTGAACTTAAAACCATAGAACGTCTAAAGACAATATAGGAGAAAACCTTCAGCATACAGAAATTCTTCAAGCAAAGAATTTTTAGAATTGACACCAAAACCACAATCCATCAAAGAAAAATCGGTTAATTGGACCTCATCAAATTTAAGAACTTTTCCCTATAAAAGTCTATGTGAAGAAGATGAAAAGACAAGGCTACAGAGTGGGAGAAAATATTTGCAAACTATATCTGATAAAGGACTATGAATGTGTAAAGAACTCTTAAAAACTCAACAGTAGAAAAAAATCTAATTAGAAAATGGGCAAAAGACCTGAATAGACATTTCACTAAGGAGGATGCAGATGGCAAATAAGCCATGAATGATGTTCAACACTATTAACTGTCAGGGAAATGCAAATTAAAACTACAGTAAGATATCACTACTCACCTATTAAAATTACTAAAATAAAGAAGTCCACACCAAATGCTGGCAAGGATGTAGAGAAATGTGAACACTGCTGGTGGAAATGTAAAATGGTACAACCACTCTGGAAAACAGTTTGGCAGTTTCTTAAAAAACTAACATGTGACCCAATAATTGTGATCTTGTTTTCTTGTACATTGATTCTAGGAAAATAAAAGTTTATGTTTACACAAAAACTTACACACAAATGTTTATAGAGCTTTATTCATAATAGCCAAAAAGCTCATAACATGCCCTGACTGGTGTGGCTCAGTGGATTGAGTGCCGGCCTGCGAGCCGAAGGTCACCCATACGATTCCCAGGCAGAGCATATACCTGGGTTGTGGGCCAGGTCCCCAAGTTGGGGGCGTGCAAAGAGGCCAATTGATGTATCTCTCACATACTGATGTTTCTCTCCCCCTCTTTCTCCTCTCTAAAAGTAAATAGATAAAATCTTTAAATGAAAAAAAAAGCTTGTAATAGCCAGATACCTTTCAACACTGAATGGTTAAACTGTTCTATGTTGGTAAGTGTAATAGCAATAAAAGAAACAAATTATTGATACAACAATTTAAATAAATATCCAAGGAATTATACAGAATAATAAAAACCAATCCCAAGCAGTTACATAATTAATGTATGATTCCATTTATATAAAACATTTGAAATGACAAAATTAATGGTTCCCTGGGGGTGGGGCTGGGGGAGGGGGAGGGAGAGGAAGGAAAAGGCTGTAGCTGTAAAGGCCACACAAGGGATGCGTCTGATGGAGCTGTTCACATGCTGACTGTGGTGGCGCGTGTACTAACACACGTGATGAAATTGTACAGACCAGGGGTGTCAAACTCATTTTCACCAGGGGCTACATCAGCCTCGTGGTTGCCTTCAAAGGGCCGAATGTAATTTTAGGACTGTGTACATGTAACTACTCCTTAACTGTTAAGCGAGAGTCCGGTGCTGCTGCTGGTTAGAAACAAGGTGCCAGGCCGGATAAAACAAGGAGGGGGGCCGGCTTCGGCCCCTGGGCCTTGTGTTTGCCACCTGTGGTCTAGACTGTACACACACACACGTGAGAACAACTAAAACTGGGGCAATCTGAATAAGATCAGTGGCTTTTGTCACTGTCGAGACCCTGGTTGTGATACTCTACTATAGTTTTGTAAGTGCTACCTAACAGGAATTGAGTATAGGGTGCATGGGATCTCTCTGTGTTACTTCTTGTAACTGTTTGTGAATCTGTAATCATCTCAGTACAACTGTGAATTAAAAATAAGTATAGACATGAATTACTTTAGAGGTAGAGAGAAAAACTTGATGTAAGGATAAAAACAGAAGCCCTGGTAGAACTTGTCATCTTATGATCAAATAGAAGTTTTGTGTCTTCTTTAGCTGAAGAGCTCTTAGAATTAAAATGAAAAAAAAGATAAGTCAAAGTTTTTCATCTTTAAAATGTATTAAGAACTATGAAAGCTTTATAATTTAATGCCCAAGTATGGTCCAAAGAATTGTGTCCTTGTCTTAAAGAAGATTGTCATCTTTGCATGTATTATTTAAATGTAGCAGTTCTTAAACAATGAAAATTACTGATTTTATACTGGAAAATTGTAGTGTGAGAACTAGTTCGGGGTTTGGTGCTGATGGAATCCTTCAGCCTGAGGTCATAAAAACAGTTTTCCACTGCAAGTGTGTAACCCAGTCTTTATTTCTTTTGGCAGCTTCTGGGCTGGCTGGCTGAGAAACTACCGACTCTTCGTTCCACCCCCACAGACCTTATCCTGTGTGTTCCTCATCTCTACTCTTGCTTAGAGGACCGCAACGGAGACGTGCGAAAGAAGGCCCAAGATGCCTTGCCATTCTTCATGATGCATTTAGGATATGAGAAAATGGCCAAGGCTACAGGGAAACTAAAGGTACTACTTGTTGCTGCTGCTGCTGCTGTTGCTAAAAACCATCAGAAAAATATTGAACATGAATTTATATAGGCAGAAGGTCATATTACCTGCCAGGAGTTTCAGTTTGAAATCCCAGTGATTGCAAAGATAAACTGTTTAGCAGTGTGGAACTAGAACCTGCTGACCCTGTGGGGGTGAAAATGTGGCCTTCTAGAATGGTAGCTAATTCCGTGTGACTTCATAATGTGTGTTACTTCTCTTGCACTGTGTTGCTTACTTCACTGGGATTTCAAAACTAGGAGCTCAAAGATTTGTTTGATGGCAAATCTGTTAGTAAGAGTAATATGAGTGTATCATTTACGCGGTCTCTCACTTCTGTTATACTGTCTCCCTAGCCAACTTCTAAAGATCAGGTATTGGCCATGCTAGAGAAAGCCAAAGCGAACATGCCTGCCAAGCCTGCCGCACCTGCTAAAGCAGCCTCCAAACCAATGGGCGGGTCCGCGCCAGCCAAATTTCATCCTGTCTCAGGTAACTCCTTTGGAGGGTTAAAGGGGAAGGAACTAGGCAAAGGAACTCTAATAAAAGAAATCCAGCCTTCATTTTTTAAATCATATTTCCTCGTGGCTTAGATCTCAAGCCCTCTCTCCATCTCTCCTTACCCTTCGTTCACAAACATTTGTCAAGTACCTGTTTCATACCAGGAGCTCTGTGCTGAAGGTACAAAGATGATTCATTTGATTTCCAAATCTAAAAAGGAGTTGTGGAGTAGCTCATTGAAATACTCCAGAAAGCAAGTGTTCCATCCTATTTTTAAAGTTTCCACAACCATTTTCTGCTATTCGATATTATAATTAGAGGGAGAGTTGGGACCATCTGGATCGATCCCCTGTATTAACTGATGAGGAAACCCAAAAGTTTAAGTGATTTGCACAAAGCCACAGAGCTCCATTTACTCATTCCCAGATTAGTTCTCCTTCCTCTGCACTTGACCATTTACTGATTCACCCTAACACTTACTTTAAGGGAAAATCTTGGTTTTTTCACCCTGATGTTAAAATTCCATCATGTAAAATAAAACTCTAAACTGTAAGCACTTTTCTAGACTTATTGCTTAAACAAACCAGTGTTCTGTTTAGTGGGATAGAGATTGTTGATGTTCTAAAGTTAGAAATCTTACATGTGTGAAACTGTTGGCATCAAAGTGTATGTGTGTGTGTGTGTGTGTATATTCAATTATAACACTTACTGGAACCTTGCTATGTAGACAATACTAAATATCAAAGATGACAGGCCCTAAGGGAAGTGGCAAACTAGCAAAAAGCTTTTCTTTAACTGCTATTTAGAAAATAGTTTTAAAAAAAATTGTAGCTTAAATGTTGGTAAAGCAGATATAAATTTATTAATTTCTTAAGGTTATGCTTAAAGAGGAAGTTAGGGAGAAAAAAGATTGGAGAAAAATCTAACTGAAAACACTTTATATTGATACGTTTAAAATTGCAGACTTTCTCATTATTACATATTTAACCTGACTAGAATAAAGTGATACTAGAGTTTATATTTATAGTGCATCTTTTTTTCCTCAAAGCACCTGTTGAAGATTCTGTTTCCAGCACTGTAGAACCCAAGCCTGATCCGAAAAAGGCCAAATCTCTGGGAGTTTCCTCCAAAGCAAAGGTATGCTTACTCTGCCTACGTAGATACAGAATCACGGCTATGTGTTTTGTACGCTGAGTCATTCCACCAGGAAAGAGCATATTATATATAAAAGAACATCACTATTCTTGATGCTATCAAGTTATAAAGTACTTATCTATACAAATTTCTGTGGCTCCTTTTTTAAAAAGGGCCCAAGACAGATACATCCTGCTCTCCAGAGGCGCTGCCATGGTCTCTGCCACGCAGGTCTTTGGGGAAGATTTTTGCAGGAGTGAAGGGAGAAAGACCCTGTGTAGTTCAGGCAGGAGGATCCTTCAGGCTGTCTTTGATTTGCAAAAAGGAAGGTAATCAACTTCTTTCAAATTTGGCACAGTTCAGTCATTAGAAGATGTTCTGATTAGTCTACAAGGCATACTTTCTGTCCTCACACCAATGGGACTTAATTTGATGCATCACCAGTTCGTTTAGTATCCGTGCAGAGTTGGAAAATGTAGAAGTGTGTCGATGCTCAACTTCAAGTATCCCTTGGGTATATTTTAACATAAGTTTTTGAATCATGGCAAATTGTCATCAGTTTCTGTATCAAGATTCAGAGCTTGTCACTGTATTCAGAGTATTATTTAATACTTTCAAAAGAAAAATTGCATAACTAGGCAATAGGTAGTAAATTAATAATAAATATAAATAGAGAAATATAAACAGATAACTGCATATAACTGATGAAAAAATATTAGACTAGGAACAGTTTTATTATCCAGGATATTTATTATTCTACGCTCCTTATAGAATGGATGCCCTGTGTCCATTGGTCTAAATATTATAATTATTGGTTTTCCTTCCCTGCGCATGGGTTCTTAGTTTAGCGAGTTCATTTAAGTGGGTGATTACCTTCTTTACTGTCCAGTGAGGCTGCTCTTTTCTTGTTCTCCTCCCTGTCCTCACCCCAGATTTCACAAGTGCTTATTTTAGTGTTTTGATCACAAGATCTTTGAAGTACTTTTGACTCAGTTCTTTTTTTTTTTTAAAGATTGTATTACTTTATTGACTCAGTTCTTGATGCCATACTTCTTATGCCGGTCACCTGCAGTTATAAAGCAATTTCACATAAATGATCTCATATTTGTTTTGATTGAATGATTTTAGTGTTAGAAGTAGAAAAAATTTTGGCCTACTAGAAATAGTTGACTCTTGCTACGTTTAAAATAATAATGGCTCCAGTAGTGAAATTCAAATATTACCTTAACTATATATACTGAGTGTTCATTGCTTTCAATCTGAGACAAAGATTCTACGACTTAGATTATTTTTTAAAACCACTGTAGTAACTTGAGTATTTAAACTGTTTCTAGCAGCTTTCTCTAGAGACAGGTTTAAAGTGTCTCCAGTTTTGCCCCGTGGTAGAGAGGTGTCCTCAATGGAGAGAGACAGCAAGGCTCTCTCAGATAAGTGGGGTGAACGTGTGACCGCCATCCAAAACGTCGTTAATGCGATTCCAGGAAAGACCTGAACTGTGTGACAAACAAAATACTCTGTGACCCAGACCAGTGACAGATGACAGAGCTTTTCTAACTACACTGTTCAGTACGTGCCAATGCAAGGACTAAGCAACAGCTCTGTAGGAATGTTACTAGAAACATTTCTAGGCAGCCTGTACAGAAACACGATACGTGCAAGATTCTGTGGTCCGTCCGTCTCCTTGCTGTGGAATATAATGAGGAGAGGCGTCTCTGGTTTGTGTAGTGCCCTCTTCCTGGGCAGCAGCGTGGCATTCCCAAGGAGGCTGTCTAACCAGTGTTCCCTGAACCGTGACTGTAGAGCGCACAAGGGAAGAAAGTGCCGAGCAAAACCAGCCTAAAGGAGGATGAAGACAAATCCGGTCCTATTTTTATTTTTGTTCCAAATGGAAAGGAGCAAAGAATGAAAGAGGAAAAGGGATTAAAGGTAAGGAAGGAATAAGACTCCTTGGGAGTTTTTTGCTTGTTTCTTTTTTGTTCGAGAATAATTTTGCTATCTGAAATTCGTATCCAATAAACTAAACCTTTTGTTTATAAATCATTTCTTGTTTCCATAAGACCACTTGATAGAAGCACTAATTCCTACAAAAGAAACTAGAATGGAGCTGTTGCCTATTGTTCCTCCAAACAGAAAGAAATAGAAGTTGATGTTTTTGCTTTTAGAATCAAAGAATGGAAAGTATTCGTCGATGTTTATCAATTCTACGTATATAGTAGACGTTGGTCTCCTCGCACCTAGTACCTCATGAGACAGACTGGCGACTGTATATGGCTAGTTCATTCACTCCTCTTTTGATGTTCTAGTTTTATTAAATAGTTAAAAAATTATTTTTAACATATACATTGATTTTTTTAAATTCAAGCAGTACAAAAAGTGCAGAGTGTAGTATGAAAAGCATGTCTCCCATTCCAGTCGCCCTCCACGGGGATAGTATTACCAGCTTTTTGTACATTACTCCAGAAATAGTAGTAATATTCCATACCTGGACAGTCGTAAGTGTTTAAATATATACACAATATATACACTTTTGCACAAATGGGAACATACCATACTCTTTGTCCTATATCGTTTTTCTTTCAATACTATTTGAAATATCTTAAAGATCACATCTGCATGCATATATGCATTCATTCTTTTTATTGGTACAGCATATGTGTATGTACCTTCCTTTATTCCCAACTCACAACGTTGAACATTCTAGTCTTTCATTATTACAAACTATATTGCCGTAAGCATTTCTGAAGGTGGTGTTTGTGCACATGTGTGAGTACATATTAATATTAAATTCTTAGGTATGTACATTTTAAATTTTGATGTTTTAATTTTTCCCATTTTTAAAGTTGTACCAACAGGGTCCACCATGTTATATAAAAATAGAGCATGACTTTTCTAGAAAATAAGAATTGTCAAAAATTCTATTCCTAGATGATATTCAGCATTAAGCTTCCAGAGACATGACAGCTTGAGAATACATTTTTATTCATATTTAATTACAAATTAACCTTGTTAAATTTTAAAATATTCTATTAAATTGATTCCAACAGCTGCTTTAAATAGAGTTCTGCACCTCATTTCAGTTGAACACCTTCCAGCCCCTTTCCACTGGTATTTTTCAGGTGCTGAAGTGGAATTTTACTACTCCAAGGGATGAATACATTGAGCAACTGAAGACTCAAATGTCTAGCTGTGTGGCTAAGTGGTTACAAGATGAGATGTTCCACTCAGACTTTCAGCATCATAACAAAGCCCTTGCTGTTATGGTTGATGTAAGTTTGCGATAGATAAATATTCGTGTGCCTCTTACACGTGGAAACACTGAGCCCTATGAAATAATCGGAAGTTTGCATGACTTGAGAAGGAAGAAGTAACTGGAAGACATCATGTTCTGTATTTTTAGAGCTATCGTATTATCAGATGGTAAAAATGACTGTACATTTATCATTTTAGGTCTTAAATGGAGGGAGGCTTACAAGTATATCAGTTTTCTTTTGGACTCTAGTAAAATTTAAGAGATAGTTGCCTAATAATAGAACTTAAAGTTTTTTGCAGTCTTATTTGTGGGCTTTGTCTTGTTTTGTTTTAAGCACCTGGAGAGTGAAAAAGAGGGTGTCATTGGTTGCCTGGATCTTATCTTGAAGTGGCTTACCCTGCGGTTTTTTGATACCAATACAAGCGTCCTAATGAAAGCCCTAGAATATTTAAAATTACTCTTCACCCTGCTAAGTGAGGAAGAGTATCATCTTACTGAGAATGAAGCATCTTCCTTCATCCCCTATCTCATCCTAAAGGTAATGTGCTTTTCTTACTCTGGAAGACTGCTCAAGTTTCCAGCTGACCTCAGATCCTGTATTTTATTCCATATCCCTTTCTGTTTATTGTATGATACAATGTCCACCACTCATTTCCATGCCCCTGTTCTTTTAAGATCTAGTGATGCATGTGCAGGAGGGGGGGACCCTTCGCTCTTTGGAAAAGGCCTCACTTAATCATTATGTTGACTAGGTTGGAGAACCAAAGGATGTCATTCGTAAAGATGTCCGTGCCATCCTGAACCGGATGTGCCTTGTCTACCCAGCCAGCAAGATGTTCCCCTTCATCATGGAAGGAACCAAATCCAAAAACTCAAAGCAGAGAGCAGGTGAAGCAACAATTTAAATTGAGGCATGAGTCTGTGCAGCAGTGACCTCTAAAAGAAATAATTTGTACTTGAACAAGGAAATGTCTTCAGTGTCTGTGTGGTTGATTCCTAGCTTCTGATCCGCACTGTGAGAGTGATGAGTTGCACACTGGTGGAGCCACTGTATCAGGTGATACGGGCCCTACTCAGTACCACCCTGGTGACGAAATCAAGTGCACAGGGGCCATCTGACTCACGGGCATCCCTTTCTCCCGGAAGCACTTGCTTTAACACCATTGTTTCCATTGTGTGTTTTATAAGGTAGTAAACGAGGACAAATTATATATAGGCAGAGCCAGGATAAGATTTTAGTCCTTCATTTATGCCAAGAGGCACATAGCATGTATCTAATACAGACAGGTCTCTGTGCCAAATGTGCATTGAGTCTCCTTAATGTGGCCTTTCTGCCCCATCAGAGTGCCTGGAAGAGCTGGGGTGTCTGGTCGAGTCCTACGGCATGAATGTTTGCCAACCCACTGCAGGAAAAGCCTTAAAGGAGATAGCGATTCACATAGGAGACCGTGACAATGCTGTGCGCAATGCCGCCCTCAACACCATCGTCACGGTGTACAATGTGCATGGGGATCAGGTGTTCAAGCTCATTGGAACTGTGAGTGGCTTTTCTCTGAATATTGTCAGCATGTTGTGAATTACAAGATCACTTAGGTCTCAGTTTTCATGGCATCTCAACTCTAGCTAAGTTCTTACCACTCTTTATTGAATGTAACCTATCCATGAGTCTCAGAATCCAGGTAAACCCTGGAGGGTGTCTCTCTCTGATTATTGTAGGACATTTAGGCTGCGTTTGACTGGAAATCAGATTTTCTTTTCTGAGCATTCTATTTGTAGCAGTTTGCTTTAGAAATGAGTTAGTTTTGAATCAAGAAATCTGAGCTAGTCTGGAATTTAAATTCTACCTGACAACCTGTTCAATACATTTTAGTGCATTTAGTTTTTAGAGAACTTGTGTATAATACGATACTGGTACCTGCCACATTCAGTCTTGAGCTACAGCCGTGAGCCAGAGTTCTGCTTCCAGCTCCTTACTTCCTCTGATCCAGTCATTGTTGTGGCTGGACCTCCGCTCTTCACTCCTGTTACCTCTTAGTATCACGTATATTTATACTGTGCTTATATATTTTTACTTGTATTAATCTACTTAAATCCTCACTATAGCCCAGTGAAAGAAATAAAGCAGATGGGATTTCACAGAGGGTCAGAAGCTTCCTGCTCATAGTCATACAGTCAAAATGAGGATGCTTCATTTAACTTTTGATCTTTTTACTTGTAGTTATTAATAGCCTTTACTTTTGCATCCTGTTCTTCATATGTTCTGTGTTTATAGCAAGGGAGATTTTAAGAGTAGTTGATTTAAAAATGTAGATAGTGCCTGGCTGATGTGGCTCAGTGGACTGAGTGCTGGCCTGCAAATCAAAAGGTTGCTGGTTCGAAGCCTGGTCAGAGCACATGCCTGGGTTGCAGGTTTGGTTCTGGTCAGGACATCTACAGGAGGCAACCAATCGATCTTTCTCTCACACACTGACGTTTCTGTCTTTCTCCCTCCCTTCCCCTCTAAAAGTAAATAAATAAAATCTTTAAAAAAAAACAACAACAAAAACTTGTAGGTAGTGCCCTGACCGGTGTGGCTCAGTTGTTTGGGTGTCATCCCACAGAGGGAAAGATCCCAGTCAGGGCTCACACGTGGGTCGTGGGTCTGGCCCCCGGCTGGGTGCACATGAGAGGCGCCTGATCCAAGTTTCTTCCTTACCTCAGTGTTTCTCTCCCCTCTCTCTCCCTCCCTTCCCTTCTACCCAAAAACAAATAAAAAAATATTTTTTTAAAAAGTAAATAAAAATGTAAATAGTGTTTTGAAAGTAAATATATCTTAACATAGCAAATTCTGTTTGCTTCAATATGAAAGTGGATATTCCTGAGTTTTCCAACTAATTAGGTTTTTTTATTTTCCTCATATTGTAGTAGCAGGCTCTGCTAATAAATTAAATTTGGCCTCTTTTTACAGCTTTCTGAAAAGGATATGAGCATGCTGGAGGAAAGGATTAAGCGGTCAGCAAAGAGGCCGTCTGCTGCACCAATAAAACAGGTAGAAGAGAAACCTCAGCGCACACAGAGCATAAGCTCCAATGCCAACGTGCTGCGCAAGGGACCGGCTGAGGACGTGCCCTCTAAACTCAAGTACGTAGACAGAGGTGGCCGTCTGACAGCATCTCCGTGGACTTTGCCTTGTGTGCTCAAAGCTCACCCTGAAACGTGCATTTTGAGCTCTTGTTGCCATGGTCATGCATGACAGAGTGTCTGGTAAATGTCTTGTGAGCAGATGTCTAGCCCTTCAGTCCTCATTGTCTTGGTCTGTGTCTCTAAACCACTTCTAAATAGTCTTGTGCCTTCTTTCACTGCTTTTCCGTGGACAGAATTATGTATCGCACTTACAGGATGTAAGTACTGCCTGCTGACTTCTCATTAGCAGGGCTCCTATATCTTTCTAACTTCTGACTTGGATTCATCCCCTCTGGAGGGTGATTGGCTTGGAATTTCTAACCAGGGTACAGGGTGCTCATAAGTATCCCAGGAACCCAGCCCTCCATGAAAGCGCACTGGCTAGCAGAGGTGGCCGCTTAGTGCCATGTGCCTAAGAGTATTGGTTCACGTTCTTCCTTGTGCCACGTATTTGGTCACACTCGGGTTCCTGTTCTTTACACAAGGCTAAGAAAAATGTCTGCCACCCAGAATGGGCTTAGGGACTCAAAATACTGCCTTTTGAGATAGAGAGCTCTGATTTGGGTTGGATCATGAGTATGTTTTGGCCAATTTGAATTTGGAACCTGTGACTGTCTACCACTTGGATATAATTCTGGCTCTAACCAGTCAAGAGTAAAGAAAAATTGGTGACTGACTGTCCCCCAAAGTGGAAAATGTACTGAACACTGCATGGAATGATGCTTATGATTAGGAAAACTTGAACACTGGTTCATTTGGTAGAGAAGAACCAGCCAGTCCAGATTTTTTGTAAATTTTTGCCAGAAGTAGTAAGCTTTGAGTCGAGATAAGTGTACTTTATTATTTTCTGCTCCATCTGGAATAGCAGTACAAAGTTTGTTGGCTTTAGTGACCTGGAAAGAATATTTACAACTTGGCAGGTACTACAAGTAGAAGGTAAAGTTACCTGCTCTCAGAATACTCATGAACCAGTGTTGTTGCCCAACAAAGGCGCTGACCTAGCCTCAGTCTGAAATCATTCAGGGGGGCTGAAACCAGAAGTTGAACATCTGTCTTGAAGCTTTGGGGCAGCTGGCAGTGCTCCTCTTGCCCTTTGGTTAAGAAGTCTCTTTTAGTTCAGGAGCCTCTTTTTGCTTCCTTAGCCAAGCTCGGAGCATGAGCGGGCATCCTGAGGCGGCCCAGATGGTGCGCCGAGAATTCCAGCTGGATCTCGATGAGATCGAGAACGACAACGGTACAGTCCGGTGTGAAATGCCAGAACTCGTGCAGCACAAACTGGATGACATTTTTGAACCGGTCCTTATTCCTGAACCCAAGTAAGTTAGCCACTTTCATTTAAGGACGAGCAGTTCGCAGTTGTCCTAGCGCGTGTGCAAAAGAGCGTGTGCAAAAGAGCGTGCTCTCTGTGCAGTTGGAGCTTTTTGGAACTGGTTGCTGCCTAGCTGTTAGCAGCTCTTTACTAAGACCTGGACTAGTGGGGAATTGTGTATATTTTCAACTCACTGGGATATCTTATAATAAAGATTGAATTTGTCCCTTTGCTCTGCTCTCTAGGATCCGGGCTGTCTCTCCACACTTTGATGACATGCACAGTAACACAGCATCCACGATCAATTTCATTATCTCCCAAGTAGCCAGTGGTGACATCAACACAAGCATCCAAGCTCTGACCCAGGTAATGGGGGTATCACCCATGACATTAATGCACTGATGGGTATAAATGCTGTAGGTGTGATGGTTGCATACTGGCTGCGGTATTAAGGAGGCCGCCAGCATTCAGTGCCGTGCTGATGGAAAGAGTACACGGATCGCTCAGTCATCACTTGGTTCACAGGATAGATTTCTCACAGAGCCTTGCCCTTTGCAACTGCATTCATTCGCCAGAGGCTGGAGACACTGCAGTGCGTAAGTAGGGACCAACTCTCGGGGAACTTAGATTTTAATGGACAGAGACAAGTAAGTAAACAAGGAAGTATCCAAGAATACTAACTACTGTAAATATAACTCGAATGTAGTGATTGGAGAAAGAACTAGGTAGTTACTTAGATTGGCGGTCAGGGGTTCAAGCAGAGGGAAGAGCTAGTACAAAGGCTAGTACAAAGTGTGGGAGTGAATTTAGCATGTTCAAGGAAACACTACAAGGCCCATGTGCTCACAGCCCAGTGGGCAAGTGGGAGAATGCTACAGAATGAGACTAGATTATGGAGAGCTTTAAAAGCCCCAAGGGCTCTGGCCGGTGTGGTTCAGTTAATTGGAGCATTGTCTCATAAACCAAAAGGTTTCAGGTTCAATTCCTGGTCAGGGCACTTACCCACGTTGCGGGTTCAATCCTTGGTTGGGGCATGTACGAAAAGGCAAGCAATCGGTGTTTCCCTCTCACATCAATGTTTCTTTCTCTTTCCCTTCCTCTCTCTGTAAAAGCAATGAAACAATGCTCTCAGGTGATTATTTAAAAAAAAAAAATTTAAGGCCCCAGGATAAGTTGTTTGGATCTCATTTTAAGTGAGATAAGAAACCATCAGAAAATTTTAAGTTTAAGGCCCCAGGATAAGTTGTTTGGATCTCATTTTAAGTGAGATAAGAAACCATCAGAAAATTTTAAGTAAGGAAGCTACATGTTTTTTAAAAATCATTCTTTTTCCTCTGCTTCCCCTCCCTAACAGTCCACTTCCAGAGCCAGTAGGTGGGTAGAGCAAGGTAGGCATTTACCTTGTGGCAAGGAGTGGAAGTGGGGCCATAGTGGCCCAATGTGGTGATCTTGGAGCCCAAGCCAAATCAGGCAGCCTGACTGGCATGGTAGCAGAGCCCCACACAGGGTGAGCAGGGCATTCGAGTGTGTTGGAGGGAGGCAGGGCAGCATGCTGGTGGCTCAGAATGGGGAGTCAGAGCCAAAGCAGGAGTGGGCGTCTGTATGGGGGAGGGCTGGTGGCAGAGATGGGAGACTGATTACATACAAAGGGGTTGGCCAAGTTTCTTACTGTCCAAGAACAGCAAAACAAATACAGGAGGAAAGCAGGTAGAATGAACTCTGGTGATGGACCAGAAACAGATGCATCAGTATGAACTCAATGGTTTTCAGTATGTAGATATAGAGATAAATGTTAGTGTGTGTGTGTGGCATGAATGCACGTAGAGATGACAGGCATAAAGTCACTGGTCTGGGCCCCGAGAGGACCAGAGCAGCAGGTGTCCTGCGGGAGCGGACGGTCACTGCAGAGGTCACGTCAGCGGTCTGGTGACGGGGGAACGACAGGCGGTCTTGCACAAATGGTGCTGGAAAGATGTTTATCCCCCACGAAGGAATGAAGTGGGCTCCAGTAATACACAAAAGTGAACTGCAGATGGGCCAGAGACAAATGCAAGAGCCAAGACTGTAGCTCTCAGAAGAAAACACAGGGAACCATCGTGCTGGGTTTGGCAGTGACTGCGGGGCTGTGACACAGACAGCACAGACAACCACAGAAAATAAATTAAACTTCAAAGTTAAAAAATTTAGTTCATCAAAGGCACTATTAGGAGAGTGAAAAGCCAACCTACAGAATGAGAAAATATTTGCAAATCATAACATTTGCATATAATCCTAATCTAATAAAAGTTACATCCAGAATACAAAAAGAACCCCTTCAACTCAATGACAAAAAAAAAGTAAAAATAAAAAAACCACCCCCCAGCAACGGGCGAGGACACCCCTAATCGGGGCTGTTGCTCTTATATCAGTCCAGGACAAACCAGTTACCGTCCTTAGTCCCTCCTAGCTTGTTGCCTGTGTTGGTGGCCAGAGCTGGTTCATGTCTGGGGCACATTAAGAAAAAATAAAAAACCCAATTCATAAATGGACAAAGAACTTGAATACACAGTTTTCCAAAGAAGATATAAAAATAGCCAATAAGCACATGAGGATACTCATCATCATTAGTTGTCAGGGAAGTGCAGATCAAAACCTCAGTGAGATAGCCACTCACACATTAGAGTTCAAAGGTGGGGAGGGTGGTAAATGGCAAGTGTGGTGAGGATGTGGAACAACGAGAATCTGTGTGCATTGCTTCGGGGACGTAAAGTGGTGCAAGCATGTAGAAAATGGGTTAGTGGTTTCTCAAAAAGTTAAACATAGAATTATGATAAGATACCCAAATCACTCCTGGAATACAGGGACTCAAACAGATACTCATGCACAATGTTCATAGCAGCATTATTCACGATAGACAAAAGGAGTGACGACCCAAGTGTCCATCGGGAGATGAGGAGAGAATAGCGGTACAGACATACAGCGGAATGTTACTCAGTTGTGAAGAGGGTTGAAATTCTGATGCCTGCTACAACATGGGTGGACCTCGAAAACATTATGCTAAGTAAAATAAGTTAGACACAAATGGACAAATGTTGTGTGATTCAACTTACATGAGGCACCTAGAGTAGTCAAATACACGGAGACAGAAGACAGAATAGAGGTCATCCGGGGTGAGGAGGGAGAAGTGGAGTTTGTTTGGGATGTTGAAAAATTCTGGAAATAGATAGTGATGCTGCTTATACTTAATGCCATTGGGTTATGCACTTAAAATGGTTAAAATGGTAAATATTATGTTATATATTTTACCATAATAAAAAAAATTAAAAGATAAAGTCCTCAGCAACAAAAAACTTAAGTTTCTAGGAATAAATCAAGTAGTGTGTATGTAAGACCTTTACAGAGACAATTATAAAGCTGTATTGAATGACATTAGAACATTTTTAGATAAATGGAAATATACCATGTTCTAAGACCATTTTTTAAAGTGAAAACAGTGGAGAGGACTCACATCACCAGTGTCAACAGTGGAGCCACCACACTTAACGCAGGTATAGGTAGTGTGGGCCCCAGGATAAGCAGACGGACCACTGGGGTGATGGGACAAAGAGCCCAGGAATTGGCCCACATCTTTAGGAAACTCAAAGCAGAGGAGGCATTAAAAATCTCTTAGCAAAAACTAGATTAGCCCTGGCCGGGTAGCTCAGTTGGTTGGAGAATCGTCCTGATATGCCAAGGCTGTGGGTTCGATCCCTGGTCAAGGGCACATACAAGAAGCCGCCAGTGAATGCATAAATAAGTGGAACCACAATCGATGTTTCTCTCTCCCTCCCACCCCTTCCTTCCTCTCCCTCTCTCTAAAATCGATAAATTAAAAAAAATTTAAAGCTAGATTAATCAGTAATGGGAATGACAATGTAATTAGATTGCTATTTCCTACACCAAGATATATTTGAAAGAGATTAAAGACCTAGATATTAGAAGGGAAACCTAGAGGAGAACTTTTTGTGTGTGTGAGAGGGGTAGGGAGGGAGAAAGGGAGAAAAACATTGATCAGTTGCCACCCATACGCGCCTCCACCGGGGACAGGACCTGCAATCCAGGCGTGGGCCCTGACCAAGAATCCAACCGGCGACGTTTCACTTTGCAGGAGGCTGCCCAGCCAACTGAACCACACCAGTCAGGGCCAGGAGAACATGTTTAACTTCAAGATATGCAAGGATTTCTTTTTAAAGTAGACACAAGAAACAAAGGGAAAAATAGAAATGCTTTACTACATTAAAAATATTTAAAACTATATCAGAATATTTTTTTACAACAAAGTGAAAAAACAATTTACATATTGAGAGAATTAGACAGACCTATAGATGAAAATAAGGACATAGGGGAATTAATTTGATCAGTTTAGAGATCAGAATAGCAGTAAAAGAAAAACTGGAAAGGACAGTAATAACCCCTGGTTGGGGGACAGGTGCTGACTTGTGGGGGCAGGAAAGGCCTTTGGGGGCTGTGGGTGTCCCGCAGCTTGTTCGCAGCGGTGGGTGCGTGGGCACACACACTTGCAGAATCACACAGCATTAAGTTGTGTTCCTAGGGTTTGTACACTGTGCCCTCTGAAAATTAAACCTCAGTAAAAGGAATATTAATAAATAACCAGACTTAATTAATATACTCTGCGTATATGTAGAGAGAATTTCACAGTCTCTGAAAAGGTAATTTATATTTTTTGTATCTTCATTGAACATTTTTTTAAAATCTATGTCCACAAAGAAAACATTAACAAATGCAAAAAGCAAAAGGTATACTGACCAAAGTCTTTACTGAAAACCCAACAAAATGTTGACTAAATAATGTTAGTGTTACAAAAACATTGGCTACTCAGGAAGTATGAAACACCTTCCTATAAGACCCCCTGATAAAAGAAAAATAATCAGATTTCTTCATAGTGAACAGGAAAGCACTCCCTTTAAAACCACACTGAAACTTGTGTATTTCTGAAGAAAGGCTAAAAGAAAGGAACATAGTACAAAATAAAATGAATTTTAATGTAAGAAACAATAAAGCTAAAATTCATGAAATGGATTTTCAAAATAATAAATCTAAAAGCTCTTTTAGAGGCCAGTGCAGGTAGCTCAGTCGGTTGGAGCATCATCTCTATGCACCAGGGTTGCAGGTTCCGTCCCCAGTCAGGGCAC